>JAXBDA010005046.1:0-26142 GCA_036023075.1 Gaultheria prostrata
GATTCCTCGCGGGTACCCTTAAAAATGCGTTTTAAACACATTGAACGGTTCGGATCATCAAAATTCAATCGGGAAATGGAAGTCCACATTTTATTTGGCTAAGGTAGTCCTTAGGAGATCATTATTCTATATATATATTGTGGTTAATAGCTTTGGGAAGCCATCATTTATGGATCAACAACGTTTGAAGATATGCTACCATTATTCTATGATAGTTGTCCAACTTGCCTTTTCGTTCGTCTTAAGAAGAAATAATTTGTAATTAAAAGCGCAGTTAACTATAACACATAAAGGGAGACGGGTGGGTGATGTGCACCCGAGTGCTATGCACCGTACTGTGCATCCCTCGACCATTCAATCATGTTTTGGATGGCCCGGATGTGTTTTAATTTTGTACCGGTAAAAATATATCAAAATTAAATTAAAATTGCTGAATACATCCAAACCGTTCAAAACATGATCGGATGGCCGAGGGGTGCACAGCACCCACCCGGGTCCAACATAAAGATATCATTGTCTTACTCTGGTTGGGTTGGACTTCAACACTTACTCTAAAGCCCATTTAATTTCTCTCTCTGGTCCGATCAAAAAAATTCTCTCTGGGCCTTATAGCCGGAACAATATATGTTGGGCTTGATGGGCCTGGACTGTTAACTCAAATTGGACCCTGCCCATAAAGTCTCAACCCTAATTCCATTTCCACAAAACCCTACCCCTCTCTCTCCCCTCCGCATTTCCCCCTGAGAGCGAGCGAGCGAGCGAGAGAGAAAGTGAGGAGAGAGAGAACAATCAAACAACCATGGCGGCGGCAGCACCACCAGCAATCGAGTCCGTCCAATGCTTCGGCCGCAAGAAAACAGCAGTAGCAGTGACCTACTGCAAGCGCGGCCGTGGCCTCATCAAGATCAACGGCTGCCCCATCGAGCTGATCGAGCCGGAAATCCTCCGCTACAAGGCCTACGAGCCGATCCTCCTGCTCGGCCGCCACCGCTTCGCCGGCGTCGACATGCGCATTCGCGTCAAGGGCGGCGGCCACACTTCGCAGATCTACGCCATCCGCCAGTCCATCGCGAAAGCTCTCGTCGCCTTCTACCAGAAATACGTCGATGAGCAGTCGAAGAAGGAGATCAAGGATATTCTGGTGAGGTACGACAGGACTCTGCTTGTGGCTGATCCAAGGCGGTGCGAGCCGAAGAAGTTTGGTGGCCGTGGTGCTAGGGCTAGGTTCCAGAAGAGTTACCGTTAGAGGGAGAGGAGGTGATGAGGTGAGAGAGAGAAGGTGGTGTTCGTTTCAAACTGGTCTTTTCTATGCTTTGTTATGTTTTCCTTGTTAAGTTTACTACTACATGACTGTTGGGTGTTTTCCATCTGAATTTTGCTATTAAGTGATTAGCGGATTTTGGTTTGGATATCGGGGATTAAATTCTCCCTCTATGAATTTGTTATTGCTGTTATCAGTAACTTTTGCTTCATTTCCCCGGTGGTGACACTGACGCATATTTTATGAATCATGTATCATCGTGTCGTGTTATGGATTAAGTAACAGTATGGCCCAAGGATTGTTTTAATCTATGATCACGTTTTGCTTTAGATTCTTTACGTATAGCATTAAATTATGAAATTTAGGTATCCAGAAACATATTGTGCGTATGTATATGAAGGCGGCAATTTGCACATTTGGTTTAGTGGTTAGAAAATGCTGCTCAGTATTGTTTTGTTCGGTTTCGTCTAAGTACTTAAATGGAACCTTTGGGGTTCAATTAGCTACAAATTCTTATACTCGAAGTTAAGTTATGCCACGTAGCTATTTGCCCGAACTATGGAGTGGTCCACAAAAAATGTACCTCCCGCAAACTTGATTTCATGCTAGAGGCTTGTCAAATTTCAATTTTGTATGACCGGTTTTAAGGCTCATGTTTATGGTCTACGCTGTCTGATTATGCCCTTCCATGGTTATGCGTTCTTTCCATTCGGTTTTACGTATTTTGTTGTTGTGTTTTGGTTTAGTAAGTCCTAAGTACGAAAATGGATGGAATTGAGTTTTTAGGTCATCAGAGTTGTTTCAATTATTGTGCCCATTGTGCAATTTTTTATAAGAAATTAGCAGATTTTGCTTTTGGTATTGTTGTTTAATTCTCTCTCTGGATTAGTTGTTGCTCTAATCAATCAATAACGTGTACATTTCTATTTGCTTAGTGGTGTCAGTGACGCATTTTACTTTAGGAACTTGTATTTGTGTGCTTATGTATCATCGGTGTCTATGTTATTAAGCGTTGGGTGTGAGTCATATGACTGAAGATTGTCTTGAGAGTTTTCTCAAGTATGAAGCCCATCGTGCATTGTTTAATGAGCAATTGAGCATATATCAGACTAAATGTTCACTCTCATTGTCAAGCTAAAAAAACTAGAGTGCAGTGGCCTCCCTTTCTTTTTATTCCTCGAATTTATCCAGAAGGTCAAGTTTTGGTGCACGACACTAGATTTGGACGAGAATACCATATGAAAATTGGATCAAGTCTTCCTTCTTTTTTTTTCAGAAAAAATAAAGCCCGGTGCCATAGACTGATTATATAACGTGACACTTAACTTCCTTTTTCATTTTTCCTCTAGTGCAAGAGTGGATACTAATATAGGTAATGAAGGGTAGTGTTGGCTAAGAAGAAGAAACTCTATTACCCAGGAAATCATTGGTCATACCCTTCCAAACTCTGTTACCCAGGACCGAGCAGTATGGACTCATTCGGGTTCTGGGATTTATTCTTCTGTCTGCTTGGAGAGGCCATCAGAGACGAGAAACCAGAAGCTACTTGGCACAAAGAAGTCTGGTTTGCTAAGCGTGTGCCTAGTTGGTCTTTATCTTGTGGTTGGATATACTGGGTAGGCTTGCTACAAGGGACAAACCAGTGGGTTAGGGTGTGATCACCGATGGGAATTGTTTGCTCTGAAGTGATGTACGAATCTCATAATCACGTCTTTTTTGAATGTCCATTTTCAGCGAGGCTATAGCCTATATGGCAGTATCTGGTGGAAATGTGGGGTTTCTACAGGCCCTCAAAACTTAACAACTGATGTAGACTGGATCCAAAAAAAAATCAGCAGGGAGGGATTGCAATTCACAATTGTGAGGTTAGCACGCGTTCTGTAGTTGGGGTGAAAGATATAGCAGAATTTTGAAATCCAAAGTCTTTAACACTGGAAACATAATTGTTTAGAGATTTGAGGGTCTGTAATCTGTTAGGCAACATGGAGACGTATCCAATGAGTGCAGAAAACGTCGGTATCAGGGATGTCTGGGATATCAAAAGTCTGCTACGCATATCCCAGACATCCGGTTAGGTTGATTTCTGCTCTTTTGTTGGGTAGTAGATGTTTGTGAATTGTTACTCAATTTTTTACTCAATTAAAAATTTGAGTAAAAGCTTGATTTGGTATGATGCACTCCAATCATAAGCCCGATTTTTACTCAAAATTTTGCTTTAAAAAATGCATGAACATTTTTATTCATCCCTCTCCACCTTTCACACTTCCAATCTGTGATTCCAATTCAAAGGCGATTTCAAAAACCACCAGATCTGTGAGAAGCCCCAACTAAAAGCGTTGAACTTCACTTTGAGTAGCTCAGATTTCAGTCCCGACAAGTTTTGACTGACAACCCAGATTTCACTTCGAGAAACTACCACCGCCGTGGACCACCACCAGCAATCACCACCGCCTACAACCAAAAAGTAGCAGTTGGAAATTTAGTTCAAGGTTTGGATCTCCCTTGATTTGGGCAAGGATTTGAGTAAAGCTCAACTTGTTATGGGTTTGATTCAATAACTCTGGGTATTGAGAGTTTTTACATAAATTTTAAATTTGGCTCTGAGTTTGAGTTAGGGCCGGAGATCCTTAGTACCCTTGTTTAGGTTTCCTTGGCCTTAGTTTTTGGTGCTTTTTCTTTAATAAAATGCTCAACTTACTAAAACAAAACGGTTTCCAAATCAGTCATTCAAATGCCAAATTATCCAAACATATCAGTTTTTGGTTTCCTTGGCCTTAGTTTTTGGTGCTTTTTTAAAAACCACCATAATCAAAAAGTAGAAGCAGCCATTTCAACATCAGATCAATATGTTGTACTCTCTACGTCCCTTTTTAAGTGTATTACCTGGAAATTTCAACTATTTTTCTCTCACATCAACTTTTACAACTTTCATATCTACTTTCCATTACTTACATTTATCAATATAATAATACCCACTAACTTTTTAAAAAGGAATCTATTTTTAAGGGCAAAATAAGAAATGTATCCATTAACTTTTCAAAATACACACTTATTAAGGGACAGCCCAAAATGGAAATGTACACGCTATAAAAGGGACGGAGGGAGTAGTATATTACATCACAAGTCATTCGACACAATATATTTCCATGGAGAAAAAAACCTTGATTGACAGCATAAAATTGTTTCAGGCCTAGAAATTTCGCACATGAAAAATAAACACATGAGACTACGTAAATAGTCCACTAGCTTAGAGTCGTAATGTTGGCTTATGGATATCACCTCTGAGCCAATTGCAAAAGCATTGCACCACCAAACCTCTACCATGAACATACGGTAAGCCTAAAGATGGAACACAAAGTGAAGTTACATCCAAATAAATCAGCCGGGCCTCTTCCAATTCTGAAGTACATTGGCAAACCTATCATAACTATTCTTCTCATTCCCCGGGAATATCTCGTCTCTACTACCTTAACAAGCACCGACACGCCTAACTGCTTACCGTATCTGTATTAAGACGCAAGGGAGACACGTATAGGACATACTAGACCTCATGTCCGCTTGATTATTCTAAGCAGGCGACACATTGGGGACATATCGGGGACACCCGTGTCTCAACTTGAACACGAGTGAAAACATGGCAGTGATCGGTTTATTATAATAAAACCTTATTCCTGGGAATCAAATTATGACAAAGATTATAATCTTCACTAACCTATTAAAAAGTAAAAAGTAAGAATCATAAACATGCCATGAGTTTTGACTGTATGTTTTTTTTTTTTTGGTAAATACGTTGCTTTTTAGTTTTGACTGTATGTTGATAGAATGCTCATATGCATAACAACTAAATATCAATACAAATTCATATATATTTTTAGCACTGTCCCCGTTTATTTAGAGTTGTGATAAGCCATGTTTGTATCCGTGTTTGTACCCGTATCCGTACTTTTTAGTTATTACCTATAGCTAATATTGTAGTTTAAATAAACCAACAGCAGCACAACAGAACTGGAATGACAAAAAGAATGAGGTTATGATCCGTCTAATAAGAATTGCAATATTGGGTTCATGGCTCGTTAGAAACTCAGAATTAAAAGACAATTACTATATCAGTGTGTTTGCTGAACTAGGTGGATTAAATGAGGTTTCAACAAGGGCGCAAATACAAGAAAATAACGAGGAGTTTCACATGTAGGGAGTGCCATTAATTTAAAGCTTCTGTGAAAGACACAAAAATGCATATAATGCCTCGCCCTGCAGGATAAATCAAAATGGCATGTTTTAATGCAAATTTTAATACAAGGCAACACTTTATTGGGGATACCACTCAATGCAAATTCTTTGTGGACTGCAAAGATCTTCAAATTAAGAAAGAAATGTCAAACCTAATGAAATATAAAACATGATATTGTTAAAGAAATGACTGTCAAGAATCAAGTAACAAAGATGTTGCACAAGTGTGAAGAGGAGACTCAATGTTACTCAGAGGCGCATTATTTCCAACTAAGAAACACTACAGAAATTCTCTCCCGTGCAATCACAGTTGCAACGTTTCGAGAGAAAGAAACGCTGATGTATTCCTTCCATTTACTGAAAGTAACGATGGGATTACTGAAGCAACAGAAAAGGATGTTCGAAATTGTACTAGAAAATCGGGAAGAGATAATAAGCATAGAAAAGAATGTAAAACATGTGGTAATGCTTGGAATAGAATAATTAGAGATATCAACTATCATGGTACAATAAGCAATTTAGACGCTTTCCAGAGAGTAAGTGAAGAGTGGAAGAGTCATGGGAAAATATGTTTGAACAGTGAATTCCGCCATTCTGAAGGAAAAAAAGAGGCCCTGACTGCAAATTACTATTCAGAATACAACTTAACGTACACGAAGGGAGACTAAGAGTTTAGCTCAACGATAGCCTTAGTATTTTGGTGTAAAACTAGATTTACCGTCACAACTCCTCGTCGATCCTTGGCATGAAGCCATGAACTTCATCATCACTTCTTGGAGAGGAAGATCCCATCCTTTAATCGAGCTTAAATCCTTAATCATGCAAAACGTAGATGCATTGGGTTGAAGACCCCTCCCGACCATTTCCTCAACAAGTACCAGAGCCTCATTGAACTTTTGTTTTTCAACAAAACCTTGGATGATAGCATTGTAAGTGCCACTATCAGGCAATAAACCATTCTCCTCCATTTTCACAAACAACTCTTTTGCTTCATCCAAAAACCCTTCTTCAGAAAGACCACGTATCATGATATTGTATGTAATGAAATCAGGTTGTAACCCCTTGGAAGAAAGTTTAGCAAAAAGATCCCTTGCTTTATCAAGGTTTTTATTTTTGCAAAATGCATCAATGAGGATATTATAAATAACAACATTGAGACATGAACCTTTGTTTTCAATCATGTGAAATAACGACAATGCTTCATCTATACGCCCGCTCTTGCAAAGCCCATCCAACAACACACCATAAGCTTCAGGATCGGGCGTTAGGCCTGCAAGTTCCATCTCATTCAAAAGTTCTTGAAGAACTGCAAATTTACGCAATCGAAAGAGACCCCTGAAAATAGTTCTAAAAATTGCAGTGTCAGGTTTCAAACCCCTTTGAGGGATTTCTCGGAAGAGCTTGATGGCCTCGTCTAATTTCATATTCTCGCTATATCCAGTGATTAAAATGTGATAGCTGATGATGTCAGGTTGGAGCCCCCTATCCACCATGGTATCAAACACTCTCTTTGCTTCATCCATCCAGCCTTGGACACAATACCCGCGCATTAGAGTACTATATGTGACGACATCAGGATCCACACCTCTTTCTATCATGATTTCAAGTATCTCCTCCGCCTCCCTAGCTATCCCTTGCTTGATAAGTGCATTCACAAGCATAGTAAATGTATGAACATTTGGTGAAACACCACTATCAAACATTTCTCTCACCATTGCATGAGCCTCCTTCCACTTACTACAATTGTAGAGGCCACGAATCAAAGACGTGTAAGTGACGACATCTGGACGAATACCTTTTCCATTCATTTCTAAAAAGAAGTTCATAGCATCATCTACCATCCCATCCTTGCAAAGACTGTCAATGATCATGGTATACGCTTTGGTGTCAGATTTAAACCCCCCCTCTTCCAACATCCTAAGCAACCCAATAGCCTTGCTACTGTTCCCCGTTTTGCAAATGCCATTAACAACTATTCCACATAGAACGACATTCGGTTCAATTCCTCTCTTACTCATTTGTATTAAAAGTTCTGTAGCCTCCTCCCACCGGCTCAAATCACATAACCAACGAATCGAACTATTATAAACAGAAACATCTGGGTGAACACCTTTTTCTTCCATTTTGTATAAAAGGTTCACAGCATCATCTACCGTGCCAGTAGCCGTTCCATTGTTTGCGTTTTTGCAAAGCCCTTTAAAAATCGTTCGATACATAACCTCATTGGGTTCAACTTCTCTATTTGTCAATAATTTCTCGAATAACTCGAGCGCTTCAGTATTTCTATCTTCTAAAATAAGCCCCTTTAACAGAGTGGTGAAGGTAACTACACCAGGTCTGTAACCGTACTTAAAGATACTGCCTAAAAGAGAGAACCCAAAACCAACTTGATTTACGTGACAGTAGCAGTTAATTGCAATGTTCAGGGTATAAATATTTACAGGTACGCCTCGCAACTGCAATGCTTCGAAATGAGAGAGAGCCTCCCTGTAATGCCCCGCTCTCACAACAGTCGATAACCCTTTGTTTATTTCATTAATCGGTGGCAAATTTTGCATATGGGACATCCGATTGAGAAAGTTTATAGCTTGTCGGAGTTCATCGGGCGGCCCTACTACAGAGTGTTGTTTTGTCGACTGTGGTTGGTTTTTTCCTGGACTCGTCATCATAGTTGCAGAATGAGGAAAACTAGGGTTTCTAGTGTGAGAATGAGAAGGAAGTAGATCTGCAGAGCCAGTAGGAAGGGAGCAGGATGGAGAGAGAAGATTACCTCTTCGGTAATTAGATGCTTCCATGGGGTTGATTATTGAGAAAACACCAACCTGAGCCATCGTCCCCATCCTCTCTCTCTCTCTCTCTCTCTCTCTCTCTCTCCCTCCTATTAATCCATCTCCGAGAACATTTTAGTTAAGAGACCAGGGGATTTTTTTTAAGAGATGATTTTCACGGAACCTGGGTGGTGCTGCGCAGAATGTTGTGCGGGAGCTAGTGCCGGTGTCGGTTCGACTATAGAGACGTTCACCACGTAGAGTTTGTCGAGTACCACATTAGTACCAAAAATCAGCGTGATTGAATATTGTTAGGTGCCTCATTGGAACATTATTATTTTGAGATACATTATTCCAAATGGATCCAAAATACACTAGATCAAAATCATTGCAACAAGTTATATGTATTCCGATGAGTCACTTATCGCTATTCGACCGAGCTGATTTTTGGCATACATGTAAAACTTGACGAGCTCTACGCAGTGAACGTCTCCGATTGTCAGCACGGCGACGCCGTGCCGCACAGCACCCTGCTTAGCACCCACCTCAGGTTTGATTTTCACACCCCTTTTTTTATCTCCAAACACTCCCTTTTTGTCTTTTGTTCACCTTGAAATTACCAAATTACCCTTACCTCATGAGTCATGTTTTCAATATGAAGGCCAATTTGGTACTTTCAAATTAATAAAGACAAAAAAAAGAGTGTTTGGGGATAAAACGGGAGTGTGAAAATCATTTTCCTTTTTTAATTTGGTTTTGGAGGGACACATTGTACTTTATAGAGATTTAGAGATCAACGCTTTCTATTTTGGTTTCTAAATCTCTAAAATAACGATGGGTCCTTCAATATTCTCTCAAAAAAATTAAAGAAAAGAGGGAACAAATTACAAATATTCCCTTCATTATGTGACATCTAATCTCTAAATGGAGATATAGAGAGTGATAGGGTATGCTCTTATATTATTTGGTTCGGAAAGAAAGAGAGGAGAAAATAACAAATTCAAATTTTGTGAACCATAAACTTTTCCTCTCATTTCCCTCTCATTTTCATTCAATATTCTTTTCTTTTCTTTTCTTTCCTTTTCTCTCTCCACTTTCCTCATGGTTCAAACAAAGGGTAAAGATTCAAAAAATTAAGAGGGAAAAAAAAAAGTAGTCGTTCTTTCTTCCCATCTCTCATGCTCCCTCCCTCCCAAAATTTTAGTCCCGCTTTGGGAATCCAACTTTTTAAAAAGACACAATCATTACTCTTCAAAAAACTTGAACTTCCAAAACTACCCTCCTTTTTAAAATGTAATGATTAAAGATATACAATTTTCTCTCCATTTTGTATTTGAAATTCAACTAGGGATTGAAGGGCAAAAAGGGCAATGACACTTTTTTCTCCTTGACTAGGCAATATGGACAAGGATTATGGGACATCCCAAAAAGGAAAGGTGGACCAAAATTTTGGGACGGAATTGAACCCTAAAATTTCTGATTTGACTAGTTGGAGGTATCGGATGGCGACGGTAGCTCTTGTGTGGTGAGGTTTAGAAACGGTGGCAATAGTGGCTAGGAGGTTTATATTTTGGACTTGATTTTTCTAAACAAAGGGGAGTGTTCTTGGATTGTTGTTCGGGTCACGATACAACAGGCTTATGGCGCAGCCAGTCATGGCGGCAATGTTGGCTATTTATGGCGATAAAGGAGACGATAGTTTGTTCTTGGAGGTATGAGGCAACAGGGGCGGCAACTCTACTATGGCCGATCTTGGCCGTCTAAACGTGTTTTGGACGGTCCAAATTTGAGGGGAGTTAAAATATCCAAAACACCCTTCGGCACCTCTCAAATCTGGGCTGTCCAAAATACATTTGGACGGCCGAGATTGGGTCGGTAGTGCTTGTCATCCCTAAGGGACGGCAGAGTAACCGAAATCACTATGGAGAGCCTTAGAGGCAGTAGCGACAAGCGACAATAGGGTATGATGTCACAAATGGTTATTTGAATACGTACAGAACTCATTATTTGAATATCCAGAAATGCCCTTCAATTATGACGTCGTTTCTACAAATTGCAGGGGGCAAAATGGTAAAATCAGGGTTACAAAAACACTGTTCATTGGATCTCCACACACTATATATGGAGGAAAGCCAGAAAAATCAGAAAGTATCAGAGCCAATGGCCCCAAACCACTACATTTCTTTATCTGGGGGAGAATTACACAATTTTCACAGGGCTATCTAATGGGTCTCCCAAATTTATGAGTTGGTAGATGTACAGCTCCATCTCATTAAATCAAATAGAATAACACACGCTGGTTTGCTAAAAACTACTAAAGATTCTAGACTACAAGGATGAACGCAACGATGCAGGAGCATGAGTCGCAACCGTACCAGTCCAAAAAGCTCGCATACTGCAGAAGCAGCGTACGGCGTAAATCCTGAGCTACTAAAGTCACAACAAGAAGGCTTGACGAGGATGCAAATCATAAGACCATCAAACCTTCGCAATTCTGCTGGTGTTTTCACCAAACCATTTGAATAAAATCTATCCGTTCCCTCTACCGTTAGAATTTGAAACCCTGACACTAGATGAACTCAGGACACTAACCTTGACCTCCTCTTTTTATGAGGTTTCCAACTCAACTCGTTCCAATCACTCTCTCCACCATACTGAGTTTCCGTCTTTTGTATATACTCAATCTCCGAAACAGACCTTTTCAAGCCCAAACTAGCTGTATCGTCACTTGTTGCCTCACTTGCCAATGACATTGTTTCGCTCTTTGTTTCTACTAGTTTCTTTTCCCCCACTACACCATTACTCACAATGTCATTACCCACGGGAGGAAGGTTCACAACGTCATTACCCACGGGAGGAAGGTTCTCTCTCCTCTTTCCCCGAGCAGAAAACTTTATAACGTCTCCTCCATTTTCCACTGCCTTCATCCATTGTAAATCACTGAGTGTATCAACATACACCACGTCTTTTCTTCTTCGCTTTCCGGTGATGTGGCGACTTTCGTAGTCGAATCCTTTGCCCTTTCCGTCCTTATTTTCTGGTGTAGTATACGCCCAATCTGGCACCTCGTGATCTTCCATGAGACGAGATCTGTACTTCTCCTTGAGCTTTCTCTCATCATCCATTTTCTCAAACATCCAAAACTCTTCGTCCGAACGCGCGGCGAGCCGGTTGATTTCTCTCTCACTCGGGACGTCTGTCCCAAGTGAACTTGTGCCTCTACGCATAATCTCCTCCAACATCTCTCTTCTGTCCTGAGCTGCATAAAAAAAGTCAAACTACATCAGTTCTCTCTGTATTGCGCCCTTTTTATGTTGCACTGTGTTTGTGTGTGCCCCCACTTTGGGGCAATCTATCCATTGTTATCTCTAAGAAATATCAATGGTGAAAGGAACAAAGAAAATGAAAATACAGTCATAAGTAATACTCCCTCCGTCCCAATTTGTTTGCTCACTACGAAACTACGTGCAATTTTCAAACTAAAAAATAATGTACTTGCAAAAATAATTTCCTAATCAATGTGGATCTTGTTTGATAGATCTCATCGAAAACTTTAATACGGTGCAAAAAAATTCAAAAATTATTTTGATAAATACATTAATTTTTAGTTTGAAAATTGCACGTAGTTTCGTAGTGAGCAAACAAATTGGGACAGAGGGAGTAAGATGATGCCTATCCATCGACAAGTACCAAACAGCCATGGGATCATGGCAGATATTTGAGACAACATTCTTTCAGCTTCATCTACGATATAAATTCCTTTGCTCTAGAGAAAAGTGACAGAAATCAACCATGAAAACACAACCTATGTGACAAAAATACACCAATATCCTAGTGAGTCGTGAATTGGAAAACATCTTTCCAAACATTGTACACGTCCATTCCAGAAAAGGTAAATTGAGCAATCCCCTAACTGTTCCAGTACATTTCGGTAATATTTCTGTAAGAACTGGAAATGTGTTTTATGCTGGTGATTTGCGCCTTCATAGCAAAACGATCCACGTTGCAGATAACACAGAATACAACTCAACTTAAAAAAGTTTTTTTTTTTTTTTTTATCCGAAACTTAAAAAGCATTTGTCCCAACTATTCGGGGACGATTAGATATCAACCATGAAACAAAAATTCCAAAGTCGTATGAAGAATTACATCAACAAGGTTACCTGTGGATGTTGTATTGAACAGCCCTGCCTGTATGACCTTAGCATCTATACCCATCTTCTGTTTCGCACGGTCCAAAATCACCTCCTCAATCGACCCAACACTAACCAAAACAAAAACCTTCACTTCCTTCTTCTGCCCAATACGATGCGCTCGATCCTCCGCCTGTTGGTCCATTTGAGGGTTCCAGTCACTGTCAAACATTATCACAGTATCTGCTGTTTGTAAGTTCAGCCCAAGACCCCCAGCGCGAGTGCTCAGAAGAAACATGAAGAAAGGAGAATCGGGAGCATTAAATTGCTTTAGCAAAGTTCCTCTTTCCTCTGTTTTTGTTGACCCATCAAGCCTGAGATATTTAAAATCATGAAGTTGCAAATAAACTTCAAGAATATCCATGAGTCGAGTCATTTGTGAGAAAAGGAGCACTCTATGTCCTGCTCTGCGAAGCTTGGGGAGTAAACGGTCAAGTAGCTCAAATTTCCCTGATGCTCTAAATATTTCTTCCCTCCGCCAGATATTATATTCGCCAACAAACAGGTACGGGTGGTTGCAGCACTTCCTGAGCTGCATTGTTAGGTTTTGTAAACTCTTGGATTTTCCAGAACCTGCAATTAAGTTCACACTACTTGAGAAATGGAAAGTTTTTTTATTTTAATTGATAAGATACGTGAGTATTCACAGCATGCAACAAAGAGAGTATTTGTCTATACACTTACATGCAAGTATGCAATGGAATTTGTATACAGAAGGAAGTGCATTGTAGTCAGTCAATAGATGATTAAATAAATGCACTGGATACAAGTCCTAATTATTGTTCTCTGAAAGAACTTCTCAAAGGATAAAGCGTAGCGTTGTTAGCACTTCTGCGTAACTTTCACAATTAGCCAACTTCCATCCGCCAATTATCATTGACCATAAAAGGAAACGACAATGGCAACAAACCATCCATAGATACTGACTTGGTAAATGGATACAAATTCGGGGATGAACTTTATAACGTTATCTAAAAACCAAACGAGCTTACAACAAATGAAAGTCACCAGTGCATGGTTCATTCTGGTATGCCGAAAGGAAACGTAATAGGTCACATTCTACAAATAATATGGGTTAGTAGTAGGCTATTCTAAATAGGTAATAGTTGGGAAGCAATTTGGTAGTAGACTCTGTGTGCGGTGCGAACGAGAGAGAGAGAGAGAGAGAGAGAGAGAGAGAGAGAGTTCAAATTAAGCGCACAGTCAAGACTACAAGACTAAAGGAGTATAATGCAAGTTTTTATGATCAACTACAAATGAGCAAATTTTGCAAAATCAACTACAAATGAGCAAATTTTGCAATTAATGCCTAAAGTGAGGACAAAAAAGACATGCCTGTATAAGCAACAACTTACCCGTGCCAAGACCAACCCTCCCCACATCAGTGACTTGCTTATAATACACTTTCTGCCATGCTGACATGTCACATTTCAGTATCACCTGTGTTTTCCCAGGAAGAAACTTCTCCACCTCATCTTTCTTCCTCCTCAATATGAATGGCCTTATAACCTAGGAAAAGAAAATGCATAAAAAATAGGAATTCAGAAAAAATAACTAGAAGAGAAACTGGAAGCCATCACCTACATGGTGCAGACGTCGAATGATCAATAGTTCTTCTTCATCTGTCAGAGAAACATCACCTCGATCCGCAAAGGGTGCATTAAACCACTCCTCGAAATTCTCAACTGAGTTAAATATGTTTGGAAGGAGAAAATTGAGTAGGGACCATAACTCCTGTAAAGTATTCTGGATAGGGGTACCAGTCAATAGTAGTCGACGTCGAATCCGGTAGCTGCATACATATGATTACCATTAGATAATCATACTCAATTCCACTAGAAACCAATCCAACATAGAACAAAAAGATAAAGGGTAAACTAATTTGGAAGAATATGAAGGACAAAGGAACAACTGACAATTTATGACGGAGGAAACAATGACGTACTTTGAGAATGCTCCACTTATTGACCAAAATATTGGGTAAAGAAGAACATGGAGTGGGAACGGATTCCATGAGTACGCGTAACACTGTGAATGTGTCTTTTAAACAAAGCACTTCTCACGAGTTATGTAGAACACTAGTGAGTTCGTTCCTCCTCTAGTTTTTTACTTTTTTCCAGCTTTGGTAAAAGTGAAGCAATTCAACTCCTCTTTCTACAAGAGGTCAGAGGAAAAGAAATACAATCTTATTCCGTAAAAATGAACCAGCTTTTACCAAAATCTGACAAATCATGCTCCTTGTTCCCCACGGACATCATTCAACCAATGAATTATAGAGAGACATTCAACAGTGGAGCTGAGCGTCTCGAGGTCATCTTATTGACCTAAAGAAGCTTGAGGTGCTATGAATGATCTTTTAATGTAGAAGGTATTGGTCACCTCTTGCATTAACTGTTCTGACTTTAGTTGTGGGTATATCACAAGCTCATGTTTATACAATCTCAATGTGTCCTCAATCGGGAGTTAACCTAGAAGGCTCTTGTTGGTTCGTAGGGGTCTTGTTTTGATTTACCCTGACTTAGGGCCTTACTCGTCTGTCAAATAACTAACATAGAAGGCTCAATATTCATTTCGACCCCCTCTCTCCTAATCTACTAGAAGGAACTAAAAGGACTTGCACACTGACCCAATCAAAGACGAGCCTAAGAACAAAGCATATTACTAGGGAAAAAGAGGACTCCATCGATCTAGATCAATTACAGAGAAATTATCAAAGTCATAAAAAAAAAATTCTGTCTGTGATCCCACCAAAGCACTCTCTACTTCTAATAGGCCATGAACTGGATCACAACCATTCTCAAGAGTCCATAAGAAGAGACCCACTTTTAACAAAATGGCCAAAAACAAATTCGTAAGAGGTAGAGCAACGTAATAGATAAAAGGTGAAGCGCTATGTAGTGAATAAAAAACATATATACCGAATAGCACAGCAACAAAACAAAAACAGAACTTCGATTAGGAGAACAAAAAATGATGTACCGGACCCAAAGGAGAGGCCATCTGATTCTAGGTGCATACCGAAAAAGCCTTCAACCCAGAAAAAGAAAAAAAGTGTCTCCCTTTTTTCTTTCAGGGGTTTGACAGAAAGAAACCACCACAAATTCACTATAACAAAAAAACTGAACAAGATAAGCCTTCAAAAAAAACCACAATCAACTGTTATTTTCTCAAACCCATGTAGGAACTTGATTGTCCTGGATTAAACACTACATCTGATTAATGGTTCCCAGTTGTACAGCAATGGTAAAAAGTTATTCTAACAGTGAAAAGAGGGGAAAAACAGACAGATAATAAATAGCCATCCCCTCCTTATCCCCCTGCCAAAAGAGAAAAAAGATTAACAAAGCAAGTATGCATTATTCTGTAGAAGATTTACCAATGTCTAAAACTCAAAATAAATGTAAACCTCACCACACAAAGACTGGACAGTCCTACAAACAAAGTAGGACATAGAACAGATAAAATAAGCTAGGTCGTTTACCCTGAAACAAGAGTCCTTGCAAGAGCAGATTCATGATTTTTCAGCCTATGCCCTTCATCAACAACCATATAATTCCAGTGAATTTTCTTCAAAAATGCTTTGTCTCTCATAATAAGGTCATAGTGAGTGATTAACACATTGAATTTCCCCTCTCCTGCGTACTCTTCCCTCAGTGCCTTTCTTTCATCTCGACGTCCATCGTAAAGAATGGCTACTATGCTGGAAAAAGAAAAATCCAGTCATTATTCAAAATGAACATTTAGGACTGTCCACTAACAAGCATATATTCATAGTGTTTGCACACTAAGAGGGATGGTTTTCAAATAAACTTCTCTATGTACCTAGGAGCCCAGGTTGAGAACTCATTAACCCAATTAGGTAGAACAGCCTTTGGGGCTATAATCAAGTGGGGCCCAGAGACACCCTTGTTTTCCATAAGATATGCAATTAAGGAAATGGTTTGGATCGTCTTGCCTAACCCCATCTCATCCGCCAAAATTCCATTAAGATTGTTATTGAACAAAGACAACATCCACTGAAGGCCTTCTAACTGATAGGGCCTTAATTCTCCACCCTGAAGCATGGATGGTTGCTCAGTTACCTGTGAAGTAAATGATCTGGTGAGAAATCACATCTAAAATATATTTCACAAGCTATAAGATGTCGCATACAACATGCAAGTGTTGTTCATTAAAATATCAGATGAAGAAATACCTAAAAGAGCACCAACTAAGTTTCTGGCAGAAGAAACTGCCTCTTATGGTTAAATTTAAGTAACTATGAGATGCGAAAAGCAACAAGGCATGCTGTCAATAGACCTTAGTTGCACGAAGCGGGAGCGGGGACGGGGGGCAGGAGATGGTGTGGGGGAGCGGGGTATGTAGAAGCTCCCTAGGTTGGGAGCGGCGAGGGAATATTTATATGTATTGTACATATGTTTTGTAGTTGCAAAGCGAGCATGTATATAGACATTTTATATATATAAACATGAGTGAGAAACGACATCCGAATAGATTTTTTAATGCAAAATATATGGACTAAACAAGTAGATAAGTAGAGTAGAATACAAGACGAGAAAGAGTCCTAAATATTTCTTACTTCTTTTTTCTTTTTCTTCTTGCTTGCATATTTTTGGAAAGAGAAGTGAGAATTTCACCCTTAAGATTAGTGTCGAAGCTCTCATCCTATTTAGGAGCGGGTTCTCGTCTGGATGGGAGGGAGCTCCTATCGAGCTCCTGTCTCAGGAGCGCGGATTTGAGCTCCAGTCTAGGGAGCGTACCCATGTTAGAAGGATCCTGCTACTAAGCATTAAACCCTCAGGCCTCGTTTGTTTGCCCGGATTTGAGCATCGAACCGGACTCTAAATCAAAGGGGATCACACATCCTACATTTGGTTGAAACATTTACGGTCGGAAATTCACTATATCCCTTTGATTTAAAATCCCACAAAACATGGGATTTTACCACCTTGGGGATGTGATATTGTTAATTCCACCACTATTAGTTCAGTCCAACAGACCCGCCCAATTGTCTATATCTTAGTTGCATGACGCGGGCGCGGATGTGGGGACGGGAGCGGGTGCGGGGGAGCGGAAGCACCTAGAAGTTCCCAAGGTTGGGAGCGCTTAAGGAGCGTATATAGATCATACTTAAATATGTATACAAAATATCTTTAAATACGTAACCATTGAAGGAAAACTTATACTTATTGAGAATTTTTCCTATCTTAAAAGGATAAAAAATTTGGAAGTTAGATAATTTCAATTAGGAACACTTCTTGACTCATATGATTTTCATATTCTTATTTCCACACCCTTAAAAGTATGAGAATAATTGCTTTAATGGCCAGATAAGCTCCCATCCTAGTTAGGAGCAAGCTAACGTCAAGCTCCCATCTTGGGAGCGCCGATTTGAGCTCCCGTTTTGGGAGCGGTGTTTAGAAGGATCCCGCAACTAAGGTCTATATCGTCCACCTCAAACATTGTGTTATTTTATGTGGGATATTAGTGTGAATGAATCTCTGTGTATCTTCTATTTAAAGCCTCAATTAGGCATATCTTGATACCCTATTTATGGCATAGATTAGGTGTAATCGTCTCTCTTTGTAATCTTCTATTTTAGGTATAGATTTCTAGGTTTCTCTATTTAAGCTAGTGATTAGCATTGTAACTTTATGATCAGTAATACATCAGTTTTCTTCTCTCCTTTATTTTGTCATATGATATCAGAGCTATAAGATCTAGGCTTGTGAGATATTCTCTCTCTGGCAGCGAGGCTTAGGGCGGGTGGCCTAAGCCTCGCCGCTGTCCGCCGGTCACTCATGAAAAGTTTCCATGGTATTTCGGACACAACATCTCTGATTTCGCATCTCTGTAGTTCTGTCTGTCTGATTTCTGGCTCTGTTTCTCTTGTTTTGCTTCTAAAATCTGTATCAAAAATCTGAACGACACTCTCTCTTTCTTCTCAAACATCATCCAAATCTGTATCTTTTGGATCTGCATTTGAAATTGCATCTGTTCTTCCTGCACCCGTTGCCATATGTTCTCGCTTCTCAGCTTCCCGCCACAACATCTCTATTGTGTTCATCATCTCACGCCAGACGCAATTCACCAGAACCCTAGCATCTCCGGCGACCCGATTATAAGCTTCAGCGACTCTGTTACATCTTCAGCAGCCTCTGTTTGAAAAGATCCAGTCTATTTTTGCAAACTCTCTCTGCTCTCGTATCTTTGTGTATCTTCTATTTAAAGCCTAGATTAGGCGTATCTTGATACCCGATTTATGGCATAGATGAGGCGTAATCATAAATCTTTGTAATCTTCTATTTTACGTATAGATTTCTAGATTTTCTCTATTTAAGCTTGTGATAAGCAAAGCTAACTACATCAGTAATACATCAGTTTTCGTCTCTCTTTTATTTTGTCATGATTAGATAATTAGACCAGCAGCAAAACTAATCATCTACGCCTTCAAGAAACAAGAAAAAAATTTAATTTGAACACATCCTGCCCATCAGCAGATTCAGCACATTTGGCGGGTGACTAAAACTTCATTTTTTACCTTTTCCTGAATTGAATGTATAACTGAATTATACTGTCGCTGGCCTTCAAGCAAGTCCCCTGTTTTACCATGGGGACTGGGTTCAGTATCAACAATGTCAGCATCTTCCTCAGGATGTGAATCCCCAGGGGTCCCACTCTTTGAAGCAAAAAACTCAGGTAATTCAGCATCTTTCAAGGCTTCAATGCCATCATGGTCAGCATCTTTTTGACGTTGGACAGCAGCTCCCAAACGAACAAGGAGATCATTCGTTTTTCCCAGAAGCATGGTTAACCGTTCATTCTTGCTTTCCTCAACCATTCGCATGTAAGCTTCCTGATCATCAGATTTGAGAGCTTGGAACCTCAATTTCTCTGCCCGTGTGGCACGTTGCCTTTGTCTTCCATGCCAAGCCTGCATAATGTCGAAGATGGAATTGAATCCCACAAGCATTTGCTATAAGAACAACTGCTTTAGTTGCGTATGAAATATAACAAGTGACACCCCTATATTTACAGTAAAGATAGATAGATTTGTTTCACCTAGCTAGAAACAAACACAAATCAATTCCAAGAACTGACAAATAGCCACAGGATATGCGCAAACTACTTTGTAGGTAAAGATTTTTGCAGAAGAGAATAACCAAGACATGGAGAGGGTACCTTTAAAATCGACTACACTAACATCAAAATATACATTTTTAAAAAACACAGGATCAAGAGAGATTAATTCCTCCTTTTGATAGCTGGACATGGTAGTTGTTCAGAAACTTCGAGCAAAAGTCAAATCCGCAGCAAGGCTTAAGAAAGTTTTGTTTTCTTCCAAGACCTTTTCCAAATGACCTATAAACGAAAAGCAGTTCACCTTATAAAAACTAGTACTTTTGTTTCTCCCACACATGCACCCTCCATAAAATATAAATCTCCAGTCAATCTTGCACTCACCATCCCCACAAATATAAAGAGTTAATAGCTACCCATTTTGTTTAAGCTTGCGAAATCATTTCTGTGCTTTCATGCTTTGCAATAGAGATGAGATCAGCTATTTCCTTATCTATTTATTTGCTAATTTTGCTTACTTGCTTAACTCACACAGAAAAAGATTAACTAAAGATATGGCGCACCACATAGAGATTGATTGCACTGTAGATTAAAGTGACAAATAGAGATTGAGATATAGATCGCGAACAGTCACTAAAGGAGGGCGATACTCGTGGATTAATTGGGTGGATACCCATGTTAATCTATCCCAGTATCTTCCATTTTCAAATCCCATCTACTGTTTACGCATGTAAATTAGTGGAGAAAAGAAAAGAAGAAAAGAAAGTGAGATAGAAAGAAGAGTATGCCTGAACACCATCATTCCTTTGTTTCCGCCGTTTCTGAGCAGCTTGTACTTGCAATTGGAGTTCACGGGCGGCATTCAGTACGTCGGCAAAGAATTTCCTTTTTCTTGTTTCCACAAGGTTCTTTTCCTCCTCTTGTGACCTGGAAAGCCTCTGCAACAATGGTGTTTCGAAACATCAGCAGTGTGTCAGCAATTAATACATATTTGAATAAATGTATTGATGAACAATAATCTGATAACTGAGTTAAATTTCCAAAGTCATGCTCATTGGACATTGATCAATGACCACTTTACAATTATCCAAGTTTGAAGATCATGCTTGAAATGTAGAAAATAAAGACTGCACCGCATTCTGTTAAAGACATAAATCATGTTTTATGCAGATAGCATCCACAAACCCATAGAAAAGCATCAGCATCACGTTAAGTAAAATTCTGGTTAAGTAAAATTCTGAAGCTAGAGCAAGGAACAAATAGATAAAAACTAACATCAGCGTCACGTTTCTTCTTTAGGTTATCATCAGCTCCCATGGAAAAAGCATCTCCGAGGCCATACATAGGACGAGGTAATCGCATCATGCCCCAATCGTACAACTGCTTGTCAGGATATGCACAATGCAGACGAAGCCAGTACTCTGAACTCACATCAGACCGAACCTTGCTCTGCAACTCTGCAAGCTGACAGGACAAAACAAGCAAATTATCAATGAAAAACAAAAATTCTTCTCTGAGCAGCACAACATCTAAGTATAAAAAGTCACAAAAGATACCCAGTATATTCCAAAAAAAACCACAATTTAACTATTAAATGCAATATTATTGAATAAACAATCAGTGGAGTTACTCCTAATGGAATTTCAGAACTTCTTGTTTCGATATATCTTATCTTCACTAAATGGATATCTCCAAGCCAGCTATAGTAATTTTGCAAATGAAAACGCCAGATCGTCCTCCATGTTAGAAAAGGGGGAACACTAACACTTATTTCTGAAGATTGATATTCAATCACACGGCTAAGAGGATTTGTTGCAAGAATAATTTCATCCAGAACATAAATATTTCTTTATTTATATAAGCAGCTAAATTCCATATTCTATGGTATATATAATTCCTGTTAACCTTGAAAAACATGAACATCATATACAACCAGACACTTTTTGAAAACCATTAAATCACACCTACCTTTAGTCCATAGAGTTCAAGCAAGCACTTTGACTGCAGGTCCTCGCCTCTACTTGAAGGTAATTCTGGTTCAAAATAATCATAACAATGTTTTTTAGAGACATACAAATCATAACTTGAACTCTTGAAGAGATAACATACAAGACCACCCATACTATCATCAGACGCAAAGGAAATCCCTATGGCGATCGTCATTGCTCAACGTAATTACAGAACAATACAATGTTATTAACTAAAAAAAATATGGTCTTCAGAAAATAGTAACCTTCAAGTTCAGACAAACGATGCTGAACATGGCTCTGCAAACGCTTATCCCTTGATTCTGTCAATCCAAAACCTGACAAGCAATTTGGTCTTTGTTTCACTAGTGCATCTTGAAGGGCCGCCATCAAATCTCCTTCTTTTGAACTCCCAACATCATCCTGCATCATAAACGTTAAAAGTGAAATTCTATATTTAGCTTTAAGTTTTGTGCATGTTTTCATAGCCTCTATCTGCCTGCAAAAGAGTAAAGAAAAATATAGCATTAAGCCAGCTTGGCCAGCTCTTGCTGGCTGAGAATTTATGCACCAATAACCAGATTCATTTTCTCATGTCTATCCCAACAAATCATCCACACTAGATCCTAGACAAAGAACTATGAACAAAGAACCTCAACATTCAACAAAACAACTGGAAGGGAAGTAAAACAATATGTCGTTCTTTAGTCATTGATGAACAGTCTGTTACAAAAAGCTAAAAGTAATTGCCACCAAATTCAGAACTCCGGAATCCACCATTCAGCTTTCAGATAATATGAGTAACCGATAACGCCTTCTCGCTGCACCCATGGAAAGATTTGGTTAAGATAGGCCAAATACAGCTAGCACTGTTTGACGCTTCTCAAATATAGGAAAAAGGGATCAACACTCTTGCACTAAGAGCAATGTTCAGTTGGCGGAGCTAATAGTGAGGCAATATATAATACTGCGGCCTGTTTAGTTGGCTGGGTAATAGTGAGGAGATAATCGATACCGCAGCACTACATACTAGGAGTGGTGTATCCTTTACTTCGCGGGATTGGCTGTCCAAAATCCTTCCGCCAATTGTTGCATCCAAAAATGCCAGAACAGAGGTCCCATGGGATTTCTATTCCAATGCCATGCTCTAGTCCGAGAATGAAACAGACCCTAAGTTCAAATCTGAGAGGTGACCACATAAATTCCTCTTAATACAGTGTGCACCATCTACAGGCACAGTTCATATCACAAGGATAAAACTCCATGAACTAGAGAAAGCAAAAACATCGCATCTCTCTCTCTCTCTCTCTCTCTCTCTCTCTCTCTCTCTCTCTCAAATTCCCTTTAATTCCAGACGAAACAAGCAGTTTCACGGAAACTACAAGTCTCTCAATTAACTCCAAGTCAAAAGCAAACAAACTACGTTCTTTACTCCAATTTGAATTACTCCATAAATAAGCAACCAAACATAAACACAACCACAAATCCATACCTACACAAAATAACCCTAGGCTTCCAATTTTATCCACAAACGCCACCTAAACTCAAGTAAGCAAGCTACATTCTTCACAACAAAACGTTTTGAATAACTCCAGAAGTAAGTAACCAAACTCCAAACACAAACAAAACCACAAATTCACAGCTACAAAACAACCCTAGGGTTTTCCAATTACAACCACAAAACGCCACGTAATAAATTCAACTAACACCACATCCCAAAAAGACAAAAAAAAAAAAAAAAAACAGAGAGAGAGACAAGAATCGCACCGCAACCGCCTGGAGTCCCTCGACGGCGCCAGCCTCAGATCCGCCAGCACCGCCACCGTCGTCAACCGCGTCGTCAGCATCGAAGTAGATGGAGGATACGGCCTCCAAAACGGCGTCGGGTAGAGGGAGATTGCGGGAGACGAGGTTGAGGGCACAGATCAAAGTCTTGGTCTTCTCTAACAAATCGAGATCGAGAGTGCCTCCTCCTGGTTGCGGCGGTGGGGCCTCCGCCTGAGCCGCCATGGCGGGAAAATACCGTTAATTTTGAAAGAGAGATTTATTAACGGTATGTATGTATATGTAGAGAAATATATTACGAGTTTTATGTATGTAAGTACTAAAATTTGTGTTTCTGTTTTCTCTATCAGGAAACCCTCTGAGGTTCTCTATTGGGTTTTTTTTCGCTTCGTAGGAATACAAAGGAATTGCGATTGTGGCGAATTGCGGAGAAGCCCCTTTTTATGTTGCCAAAAATTACGGTCTGCACCCTGTGTTTGGAAACTCTGCTTGCCCCCTTCTAAAATCCATTTATTCGTTATTTATCCTCGGATTATAAACACACGCTCTAAGAGCATCTCCAGCATACTCAACAGCATCCTCAACAACAAATTGTTTATAAAAATGTGTCATACACTGATATAATTAGACAAAATATATTGTCTCTACCCAACAGAATAGCCATTTCACTCAACCAAAAAAAATCTTCAAAAAAAAAAATACAACCACATATATATACACGTGTGTACATATATAAACACGCACATATACCAGACCCACCGCACCAGACCCATCGCCACTATCAAGCCAGACCAAAATCCTGCCAAAATCTGACCAAAATCAACACAAAATTCAGCCAAAATCAGCACACACACACACACAGAAAATAAGGCTCAGATCTGTAAATCTTCACTCCCTCTCGCCATGGCTGCAAACACAGTTGCCCGTAGGCCCTCCGGGTTGCCCCGCCATGAAATCCGACCAAAACCCTCCAAAATCATCCTCCATCACTGATTGGAGGAGTCATTTTCACCAGCCAAAAGAGTCAAACACCGTTAAGGCGATGCTAGGGCAAGGGCTACAATGCCTCACTGAGACAGAAGAGCCAACAAGTGAAACTAGATAATAGCAAGGCAGTGGGCGAGCTTGTTGGGTGTCATTTGGGGGGGGGGGAAACCTCGCCAATTTGGTCTCGCCGGAGCAATGGCGAGACAGTTATGGGTGAAAGTCTAAACCGGACCGAACCGGTCGTTTTCGACCCTCCTTTTTTGTAGCGGGTCTGGTCCTGGTTTGTAGCATTAGGAAAATCGGAAAATGACAGTTAGGGGCGAAAGTCTAGACTGGATAAACCGGACCGATCCTGCCAGTTTTGACCCTCTTTTTTTGTAACCAGTCTGGTCCCGGTTTGTAGCATTAGGAAAACCGGATTATATACCAAAAACGTTAGGGGAGAGTTTCGAACTCTAAACCCTTGTATATACGTCCAACATGTTACCACTCAGCTATGCATCTCCTTGGGATAAAGTTAAGGATTTAATATATTTATTATATTTTTACCCTCTCTCTCCGTCAAAAGTTGTGCCAGCCTTAAAAGTTACACTCTTAAACCCTAAATCAAATCTTCTTCTCTCTCATTCGCAATCTTTTTATTCTTCTCTCTTATGTTTGCCTCTCCCTCTCTCTCACCCGCATCTCTCTCTCACCCTGAGATCTCACCACGTCCACCACCGTCTGGGAGTCGCGCCACCGTCCAAGAACATCGGTCGAGCACAAGAAGGATTTTGATCGGCTGTAGATCCTCTCTCTCAATCTATACTCCGGAGACGATTTTGGTATTCGATTTTGACTAGGATTTGTGTTTGTGTTTATGGATTTTTCTTCCCCCTTGAATCTGGAAAAAAATCTGGAATTTGGTATGCATTTCTTTTCTCTCTTGATCTACTCCGTATTTCAGTCTCAAACCGATAAACCAAACCGAAACCGGAGGAAACAGGATAAAACCAAATGAAACTGAACGGGGTGGTTTCGACCGGTCCTGGTTTCCATCTCCCCCAAACCAAATTACCGGTTCGGTCCCAAAAAAAGTCCAAAACAGTACCGGACCGTTTTCACTCTTAAAGACAGTTGGAGATGCTCTAATGTCTCCATACCTAATGTTAAGCAACATCAACCACAACTCCTTCGACCCCTCCCAGACACAACATCCTGCACAAGTCTTTGGCATTACAAACTATGACGATAGCGCCCCTGGGCCTTAAGCTACGTAATTTTTTGGCTAAGTGATACCATTGGCCAAGTGAAGAAACCCCACAAGCAACCTAAGCATGCAAGAGGGGGTGTCGTTGCCAAGGCTCTAGGCTACCTTGGAGAAACGCATACCATGTTGTGTCAAACAGACTCCTTTGATGATGCGATTGGTGGGATCCTCTAGTGGGTTGTACCACTACCCACCGATGGGAGAACGGGTTGGGAACCATGTCCACCACCTCTTCTTTATCACTTTCTCCACTTTGCCACCACCATTCACGATGGAGTGGGTAAATTCCGTACTCCCTCTTAGGTGCCCTAGCTCGGCCATACAACGTGGATATGCCCTACAGGGGAGCCGAGCTAAGAGGCCACGAGTAGGGCCGGGCGCGCAGTACGTAGTCGACCATGACACCACGATAGGGTGCAGGGTCAGGACCGAGCTACGAATAGCTCGGCCCCAGGGTCTACAGACCAGCAACAGTATAGCCGTCCTACGTGGCAACACGGCTATACCGCTATTGGGCTAACAGAACGGCAAAGCGTTCTGGAATAGTCTAGAATACTCTCTTACGTGATAAGAGGCGTATCCCGCGGTTTAAGGGAATGACGTGATCATTCCATATCAGATT
>JAXBDA010005047.1:0-26128 GCA_036023075.1 Gaultheria prostrata
AACTTCCGGCCAGGTTGGGTGCTAACGTCGGGTTCATCCTGTGCAGGAGATTCAAGAGACGCTAGATCCATCCCTCAACAGTGAAAGAGAGTCCTAAGGAGGTCCGCCGGAATCCAGGACACCACACATACACATAAAGCTAATATTACCTTCCATCAAGAAGGGCGTCTTTCAGCCACGTATCGAACTCTAAAGCCCAAGAAGCAACGGAGCCGTCTCCCGACTGCCGTGCGGCCCTCAAGTTGTGTGTGGCAGAACCAGAACCAATAATGAGGACACCTTCGTCCTTGAGAGGGGCCAATGCCTTCCCCAGATTATAATGATAAGTTCCATCCCTATTAGTCTGAACGGAGAGCTGGCACACTGGGATATCAGCCTCTGGGAACATTAGCATGAGTGGCACCCAAGCTCCATGATCTAGCCCACGCTTTTTATCAACACCCACCCGTTCGAACCCAGATGCCAATAGTAATTCTTTCACCCTGGTCGCTAATTGAGGAGCTCCCGGAGCTGGATACTTGAGCTTTTGGCATCAGAAGAAACAAAGGAATATGAGGTTCAAATCCAATGGCAAACGTAAAACAATGGTCTTCTTTACAACAAATAAGATTAAATGGTGTAGACTTGAAAATTTGAATTTTAGTCAATTTGACTTTGCACTTCTTCTTCTTTTCATACTTTTGCTAAAAATATAAGACGATACCAATAGACTCCCGTTAACAACACCACTCCAAACCTAAATCATGCCTCTGTCATCACTACATGAATGCGAAACATCAATGATGGACCTAGGGGGAGCCAGAAATTTCACTATGTAGGGGCGAATTTTTTTTCCAAAATATTTTGTTGGGACGAGCCTATAATTCAAAAAAAAAAAATTCATTATATATAAATACTAGAGGGTCTTTTTTTCTTATAAGAGCGACCGCCCCTACTAGCCCCTCCCTAGCTCCATCCATGGTCATGGACCGGAGAGAAGCTGACCCTGACTAAAATAGGTTACGATTCCTTTATGACTCCATTTCATTTCACACCCCATATATATTTCCTATTGCATGCAAGAAAAGCAAGGCAAGGGAGGAGGATCCAAAGGCAAGGGAGGAGGATCCAAAGTCAACATCATACCTAACCTGATCCCAGATCACCTAGAACAAGCCACCAAACAAAAAATACTCCACAGAGAATTCTGGAGAGGCGGAGAAAATTAATGTAGAAAAATTCTCAGTTTGGTAAAATTGGAGACAATTGAAAGTCCCTATCTTGCATGTCAACAGTTATATGGACCGCATATCGATTGATAAGTGTATTCAATTAAGCTGAATTTTTGTAAAAATTTTTAAAAAATTATTTTAAAATTATTGAACAGTTTGCATCATTCGTATGATAGCTAAAAGTGAGCTCCACATGCTGTTGTACATTTACGATAATCCTCCCAGTTGGTACCCCTAGTCAGGTGACTCAGGTCCTTTTAGAATATACTCTATTGAGCTTAAAACGAATAAGTTACCATTATGTATCACGGGATTGTTATAATCTTGTGTTGGTTGATATGCTACATGTAGATTCGATTTTTAGTATGTTTATTATTCTTGACGAGCTCTAAAAAAAATAAGCAATTCTGATTAGACGGGAAATGACTAAAAAAAAGAGTAAAAAACTTGGCATCCAAGAAAAGGAAGTAGTATACCTTATACATCTCTCGGGGGAATCCATAGAAGTCGTAGATGGTGTCGCAGGTGCCGGAGACGGCATTGACAGTGGGGTAATCGGTCTCCCAGTGGCCGGAGATGACGAGGATTGAGGTGGGTGGTGGTCCGCCATATACGGTGGCCCTGAAGGATTTCAAGAAACCCCTGGCCGGCAACGAATCGTCGATGGAAAGCGTAGGTGCCCCATGTGATATGTAGTATGTCTCCTTCCCCTGCACCATCTCTCTCTCTTCTCCTTCAAATTAAGTAAGGTTCGAAAACTCGCTAAATGCCCTCAAGACGGCCACTGTCAGACACCTTCTAATTTCCAAAATCGAGTACTGAACACCCAGTCAGACAATTAATCGGGCTAGTCGGCGAGGTGTGAACACTGATTCGAAGTATGAAAGTAGTACAAACGAATGATGCGGAAGCAAACAAATGGAGTACCAAATAAAGCGCAACAGATACCAAAGGAAAAGTTGAAGTCTGGTAGGTCACACGTGGTATCTATCAACTGGTTGATGTGGAGTGGAGTAGTTGGATATTTTCAGTGATTTGGAGCATGGGTGTGTCTAGGTACATTTGCAGGATGAATTCAAATGGAAATGGATCTCTTCGGTCCAACTTATGGATTAGAGGAGACAACTCTTCGAGAGTTTATCTGCTACATTCACATGATTCGAATTTTCTAATTAACTTTTGACTTTTAGTTCAGATAACTGATTAGTAAACCTAAACCATTGACTTTAGTATTAATGTACGATGTAGATGAGGATTGTCTCGACTAGTCCAAATGTTGGACCGGAGAAGATCGGGACCCAATTCAATAAGATAAATTGAACCGGCCTGTAATCCCAACGGGTTGACCTAGTGGTCAATACTTAGGACTTAGGATTTGCTCTCCCATAAGGGTTCGAAACCTCGTAGTTGCTATCAATCTTCTTTGGGCCCAGTCCATACAAAATTTTGCTCTGACTTTAAATGGAGCCCCCGCTAGTGGACGGTGGGATTGGTCTTCCAAGATTAGTCGAGATGCGCGAAAGTTGGCCCGGACACCTAGGTGTAAAAGTAAAAAAAAAAATCGAACCAGGATATCATGTCGAGTATTAAATAACGAGATACTATAATATTGGTTATTTACGTAATATTTTTATACCATATTCAAATTAAATTTATTATTGTAGTAGTACGTAAAACTATTGTATTAATATGTCTACGACAATTGTTGCGAAAGCCGAAGCAGCTCGCATGGCTGCAACGTACCTGGGGTGGCGTTGAACTATGGTTTTATGTTATTCTAGAGGGAGAGATTGCAAAGTTGTGGTAGGTGCTATTTCTGATTCTTCGTGTAGTCCTCATTGGTCGATCACTCAGCTTATAAAGGATGTGAGATTTGGATAATCTTTCAATTTTGGACAGTGTTTTCTTGTAGATCATCAAATTATGCGGCTCATGAGATGACTCAGTGGACTTTCAGACTAAATTTCTCAGACATTGTCATGCAACCAACTCCCGCAGTCCGTCCAAGTTGCAGATCATATATTTCTTCACCGATCTAGTGGGCTGTTTCTTCTTCTTGTTTCTCTGTGTTTTGTCTTTGTTTCATGTTGTTCTTAGCAAAAAAAAAAAAAAAATCCCCTTGAATTCTTTGAGAAGTTCTACCGAACAATATTGAAACTTTTTTCGCATGCATCATTTACATTTATAAATTACTACTCTATGAATTACCTGAAGGGAATTGAATTTCACACCCTCCATTTTAATATCTGCACCCCTTTTTATTTTTATTAGGATGAAATTACTGAAATATCCCTTCATTTCAACATTTGCACCTCCAAGGATTTATAATTAGTTAGTAGTAGTAGTTAAATGAATGACGCTCTAATTTCAAACTCCAATGAGCCTGGAAAGAACTACTCTAGTTACACAACTTGCCTTACAAATTACGAATCACTCGTACCCGGTTGCTGAAAATACTTGAAAAAGTGTCTCGAAAGAAACTTGAAAAAGAAAATAACAAAATAACAAACAAAAAAAAAAAGGAAAAGAGGAACACAGTGCTGAATTTCCAAGCAGAAGCTTCGCCATTCCTCTTTGCAGCTGCTGCTACGTACTCTACGCTAACAAGTACTCCTATCTTGAAAAAAACTTATGCCATCATTAATAGCATAGAATATGCTACGAAGACAGACCTAAATACAAATATGATGTACTCTACTACAAACAAATAACAAATATATATTTTATTAATAACTGGATGTCCGAGCCAATTTGCGCGTATCTTGACTAATTCCGGAGCCCTGGAAGTAACTACCGGGCATAAGCCCAAGTGGCCCCAAGGGTTTACTGGCATGGGGAATCAAACAAATAACAAGTTTAACCTTACCAAGTTTTTTTTATCAACAACAGAAGGGCTAAAGAGGAGAAATAGCATAACCAGCATTTTGAAGATGCCTCTTATCATTACTCCCATACACTGAAGAGAGAGGAACAAGCAGCATCAAGAAGATGCCTCTTATTACTCACACACCACTACATTATCTGATCATAACCTACTCTTTCTGACAGGTCCCATCTCTTTTGCCTTGGCCCTTAGCAGATGCTTTTGCACCTTCCCAGTAGCCGTCTTCGGCAAAGGACCAAAAACTATCGATTTCGGAACCCAATAGGCGGGCATCTTAGACCGGCAAAACTGTGTTATATCTTCGGCCAAATGCTGTTCGGCTGACTTATCTATCCCCGGCTTCAGTGTCACGAAAGCACAAGGCGACTCTCCCCACCTCTCATCCGGCCTAGCCACCACCGATGCCTCCAAAACTTCAGGGTGTGCGTATAGCACATTCTCTATCTCCACGCTACTTATGTTTTCGCCTCCAGATATGATGATGTCCTTTGACCTATCTTTCACCTCTATATACCCATCTAGATGCTTCACGCCAAGATCCCCAGAGTGAAACCACCCGTTTGCAAAAGCCTCCGCGTTTGCTTTGGGATTCTTCAAGTATCCCTTCATCACAGCATTCCCACGCATCACAATCTCTCCAACGGTGGTTCCATCAGCGGGCACAGGCTTCATATTTTTGGTGTTGACAATGTCCAGACCCTCCAAGGCAATGTATCGTACACCTTGGCGGGCATGGAGTCGGGCTTGAGTTTCTTGGGGAAGTTGGTCCCATTCGGGCTTCCATGCACATATAGTGGAGGGGCCGTAGGTTTCTGAGAGGCCATAAGTGTGGGCGACACGGAACCCAAGTCGGGACATTGCGGATAGGAGAGAAGGGGGTGGGGCCGCACCGGCTGTCATGACATGGACTACACGAGGAAGGGGGAGGGTGGTTTCATCCGGCGAAGCGTGCACTATTGAGTTGAGCACAACGGGTGCAGCGCAGAAATGGGTCACCCCTTGGTTGGCTATGGCTGAATAAATTGCCTTAGCTGTGACCTGTAAATGTCAAGGACTCAAGTGAGCAACAAGTTAGATACTAGAAGAGTGCATGTTTCACTGAATGAATTGATAGCCTCAGAAAATTGCCAACAATTAAGTAAATTGACCAAGAAACTTCGACCTCATTTAAGCTCTCTTTCTGGTGACTAAGAGGGTAGGGTAAGAAGGAATCCCATGTCATACAGACAAGAGTGTAGGATAAACAACCTCCTGCTCCGAATAACAGGAAAATATTCTTCTTCAAGTAAACTTAAAAAAACAGATACATACCGACTTGCCAGATCAACAATGTAAGAGTAGTCCATCCAGACTCCAAACGAAGGTCCATTGTCACCCAACAAGTAACAAATTCAGCTCTATAGTGATGCACTGGTCAATCATCTTTGGTATCATTCATATTACTCATGGTTAAAGACCTCAAGTGCAACACACATAAACAATTCTTATCCACTGTTAAATCTGACTGCATCTAATAAAGGGATAATTTGGATTGTTTTCCTCCTCTTTAATGTGGATTTCAAAACGGATATACCAACAGTTTCATTAGTGGGACAATCATGTGAAGTTGAAGAGGGTTATCAAGTGAAAAAAACGCAGAGAGTTACCTGTCGAAGGCATATGCTGGTCCCGCAAAGAGCTGCAAGTGTCCAGGGAAAACACCAACCATTGCAATGGAACATGGGTAGAGTCCAAAGGTAAACAGCTCCTTCATTCATTCCCCATGCTAGAGCATAACTCAAAGACATGAGATATGCTCCTCGGTGGTGCAAAACGACCCCCTTAGGACTGGCCGTTGTACCAGAAGTGTACCCCAATGCTATGCTATGCCATTCATCTTCTGGTGGCTTCCAAGCAAACTCGGGATCTCCGGTTTCCAAAAACTTCTCATACTCAAGTGCTCCTCTTCCTAAAGCATACTTGAGTGAATTGGGATCACAGCTTTCATCGGCAATGACAATCAAAAGTGGAGACCGGAAATTGCTTTTCGTGTTGTTTGCCCAAATTTTCAAAGCTTCCTCTGCCAAGGGGAAAAACTCTTGGTCCACCATTACAACGGCAGCTGATGAATGCTCCAAAAGAAAAGCAACAGTTTGTGCGTTTAGCCGAATGTTCACAGGGTTTATAACAGCTCCAGCCATGGGAACACCAAAATGAGCTTCATAGATTGCTGGGACATTTGGTGCTATTACTGCCACCTGCCAGAATAAATTACAACATAGAAGTAAGCTACGAAATGTATAGAGAGAGAATATTTGAATCACTAAGTTTACAGTTTCCGAATATACGTCTCATGTTTTGGAAAGAATGGCCGTTCCAAAACGGAACTAAGTAAGCATTTTCCAGGTAATTTAACACCACAAGTATATAAATGAATGCACAGACTTTCAGCAAATTCAAGCTATCTTGCCAATTAAGAAGCCATCTTAATCAATTTGATATGCACAAATGGTAGTTAAGGCTATAATATAACATTCTCAACTCTGACAGAAGTAAGTTTAGAGGCACGGGCAATAAAACCCGTTTTGCCCATTTGGTTAAAAGCTGCCCTTAAGGAATTTTCAGTCAGCAATCAGCATACTTTGCTCAAGTAAATGATCGAACTATTTCAGATTTGCAGACCCCTCTATCTAGTTACAGATAATAATTCGATATTAATAAGAACCAACTGAAAACCTCACATTTTAAATAAGAGATCCAGTTAGAAGCATAAAAGTGCTGTAAAACGCTTCGCCATACCATGTAACCATGTACGTAACGTAATGGCATATTTGGAATTTAAAGTAGGAGTTCTGCTGTACCGAAGAGTTTTGCTTATGAAGCCAACTTGAGATTATTGGGCGTCTCTTACAAAGGCAGAACAGAGCCCCCCCCCAAAAAAAAAATATGAAGAAAACGCAAAGTTTTCTTGTTGCTCAAATCCTTTACATCCCAAACATGAAAATCCAACAAAGGCATGCCAACTTCTTTAGGCATGCCAAACAAAGCCTAAAGGTGGTAAATTCCAATAAATTCATCAATCATGATAGTGCGCGTTGATCTAATCGAGCTACATCCAACCAAACCAAACCGAACCGAGCCTTATATCTGAACGCCCAATCAATTGGGTCGGCTACAAATTTTGTCTTTGAAAAAAACCACTCTCTCTTCTATGCTCGTTTTATACTCAGTATCGAAATGAAGGCTAACAAAGGAAGAATTCAGACCGGAGGTGGAGGGTGTCGATAAAATTACCGTGGTACCGAAGCCGATGGAGCGGTTGGAAAGAGCGGAGGCCAATCGACGGCAACGCTGGTAGGTCTGGAGCCACGTGTAGTGCAAAGATCCATGGATGACAGAATTGCGGTTGGGATGCACCAGAGCTGCCCTCTCCAGAAACCACAAGGGTGTCAAAGCTGTGTAGTTGGCTGCGTTCTTCGGCAGATCGTCTATGTCTCTCTCCCTCACCATCTCTCTCTCCCCCTCTGTTTCTAGATAGCTGAACTGAACATACACTCCTACAGAGTCCTATATATACGCATTTGATGAAGTGTTGTTGCTTCACAGGGTAGAAGTTGTCAAAACCAATTTTGTTGATCCATAGGTAGAAGACACTAGAAGTTATCCAAACCAATTTCTCTGTTCCCAAATTACAGCGAATTTGGTGCTTCGGTGGTGTGTTTTCCGTAGCCAATGCAAACACCGGTGGGGACGGAGCCCGAAATTTACCTTACTAGCAGCGAACCTCAGAACTTGTATATTAGAAAATTGAACTTAAAATAAAGTAGATCTAAAATCTATAACAAATGATGTTTTTCATTTATTATATACACACATTGCAGTTTATGGACACGCTTATATCGCTTGAAATGATGTTTTCTTTTCTTCAATTTGATCTTAGCATTCTTCCATTTTGTCTTGATACACATTAATACAAACAAGGTATGCATAAAAGCCAAGTTTGAAGTTTAGTTTTGCGTTAAACCTCATGTTTCATAATATTTTACTTGGCCTTTTAAATTTGGCTTTAGACTATTTCTTGAGCCTCCCTTGTTTAATTGTTTAAAAGGAAAACATGATGAATAAATTATTTTAATATAACAAAAGAACAATGAAAAAAAATCTAGTGGTGGTGGACTTCATAATTTGGACATAATTTTTTTATTTTAATAGAATAATAGCATTTTTTAAAATTGTTGTGGTGGCGATTGCCACTACTTGTCCCCTTGGCTTCATCCTTGTCCAGTCTCGCGCATTTGTTCGTACAAGGGGTATGCGTGCAATGAACCAGATTATCCCGCATTTATACACCTTGTAGCACCCATAGTTCAGGTGTTCGGGTCAATTTACATGCATTTCAATTAATTTCAGAGATCACCATGTAACATTAAGTTTGAATCTAAGTGGAATTCTGAGGGAAAGTTTGAGAAGGGCCAACCCTGACTTTTCGGGAGCTGAAAACAAAAACTAAAATGTAATGTTTGTTTTTTAAAAGAGGAGAATGCTAAAAACAGTCCATTGGGTTATCTTTAAAGTTTAAAAAGCATATTGAAATATGCAAAAAATATATTAAACTATGATAATATGTATTGAAAAATGTAAAAAAATGTATTGAAGCATTTGTTTTTCTATCTTTTTATAAGTTTATTGACAGCCTAATGAACCGTTAATAGAATGAGTCATGACCATTTTTAAAATGGACGTGCCATACACTTGCTTACTACAGTATTATGTATAGACCACAAGTGTACTGTGAATAATCGACCCGATTATCCTTTTTAGATAAATATTGCTTACATACTTCGGAGTATGCTCAAATAATTGTAAAAACATTTGTTTTGAATTGAAATTCTCTATCTTAGACCAAAAAGAAAAATCATAAAATACGTGATCTAGAATCTAGATAATGCAAATTGCAAAGTGATAGGCCGCGTAACACCCCGCGTAACATGTGGCCTGTTTCTCACCAAGCTTGGAATTGTCAAAACTTCGTGTCATGCAAATGGCATCCCTCCCCTAACTGTTACTCCGTCTCCCCATCTCCAAATAAGGGTTCTAATTTATTTAAGATTATCCCTAAAAAATAAAAATGTAAAAATTTGTACAATTATTATTTTGTCATTTTGGAAATCAATGAGTAAAAAGAATTACTAATGGGTAAAAGTGGAAGATAATTTTAAAAAGAGAAGATAAAAATCGATGTAAGATGTATAATGATGATTTCTCTTTAATACATTGAAATTAAGAAGCTAGACACCTGAAAAGAGAAAGAAGGAAATAAATTGATTTGGTTGGATTACCTGGTAGGGAGGGATGACAATTCAACCTGTCCTGCCCCAAACCCGTACTGCCCCATTCTGTGCGGGTATTTGTTAAATTTTTCGGGTATAGGGTCGGGAAGGGGAAGAATTGAAAAAACCCGACCAGGTTACCCGTACTAAAAATGAGTTGGTTTTATGGGATTTCCTAATCTAAATGGAAAACATTTTCCAAGAACATTCCTCCCAATCAGAATTAGGGAACCCTTTGACCCAGCCTACCCCGGTCGTCACTTACCTGTTAATAATTAATCCTCGCACTTGCATAATGCGGAACCAAAGTGACCAAATATTTTCCACCAGAAAGCAGAATAGCTTTCGAATCCTCGTCCACTCCGCTTTCTGCTGCTTGATGATGATGTTAATTCAGACAGAGACGTGAACGATCGGTACGTTCTTCTCCGCCCCACCCACCCCTCCTCCCTTTCTCTCTCTCCTCCTCCCTTTCTCTCTCTAGCTATATCGAAGTAGTCGTATCTAGTTTTCGATGGAGCCCGCCATCTCTCTCAATTGCGCTGTTTTAATCAAATTCGTTTCCGTTGATTGATTCGTGCTAGGTTGGAGATTTTGATGTTTGGATTGATCGGTCAAGTTTTTTGACGATTTCAAATGGAAAATAACGTACAAGAAGGTCGACTTGCGGGCTGGGAAACTCATGGATTTCGTACAATGGCAGGCACGTTAAATACAGAATCGCAATTTATTTTTTGTTTTGTTTTGTCGTGTCGTGTTTTTCTTGTAGTTTATATGTTGGACTAGTACTTTGGCCCTGTTTGATCATAGGTTGGATCGTCCAATTATAGTATTATAATGGGATACTTATCAAAATAAATAAAAATTATAGTATAACGGGAATAATGGGATACTTATCAAAATAAATAAAAATTATAGTATAACGGGATAGTTATAGGTTTGGCCGAGGTTTAACCGTATTTGTTGATCACGGGATGTTCAGACACCTGGATCCTTGAATTCTATGTTCAATGATAGTTGAAGTGAAAGAAGCTCATATATGCTGGACAGAAACAACTGTAACCATTTTTTGATCGGCAGAAACACCGGTAACATTCACATGATGGGACTTGGGGGAGGGAAATCTCAAAGTTATCCTTAGTGCCATTTGATTTGATGTACATTTCTAGAAAAGTTAAAAACTTTTTTTTTTACTATTAATGTGAACACACAATGCATGTAAGTGTTTCGGAAGCGCCTGCGTATACCCAAGTTAGACACCTGTATCAATGTTCTAATATCCCACTAATATGGAAGTTTAGGTAATACAAGCAAGGTAATGAGCACAAAAACCGAATCAGGTCTCTAAGCATGCCTTCTCTGTTGCTTTCCGGCTTTGATTTTGGGGCATGGTTCCTTGGCATAACGTCCCTCGAGTTCTTCCTTGGAGGTATAAGGGGCCGGGGCCACTAAATCAGTGGTAAAACTTTCTTAGAAAAGGCACTTTGTGCATGTATTGCCAAATGTTAGGTTTGTTTCCAATCCTCCCCCGCCCATACCCCCATCTATTGGGAATTATGTGGGTAATGTTGTTATGTAAGTATAGGAACATCCGACGCTTGAAGAGGCACAAAAAACTGATGCTCTTATCTGCTTCCATATAATAACAGATTTAAGTGAAGGGCAAGATTGGAGTGTTGCGGTGTTAGGCATGCTTAAAAGAGGCCTTCTGTTTTTTACCTTTAGGTGATGTAGTTGCCATTGTGATGACCATGAAAATTTGGGCCTTGATAGACTATGATGTGATTGAAAATTCTACAATAGAATGATGTAGAAGGGCAATGATGAGCTAGCTGTAGACTCCCCAGTTCTCTTTCCTGCTTGGCATGCTGTCAGCATTACATAAACCAATCTTGTAACATTTTAGGAGGGATGTGGTTGAAGTTGGGATGACCATGAAAGTTTGCTTGATGTACCAATGAAAGCCGTGATGACTTTTTATTTAGGCAATAATTTGACTATATTATAAACCTGACTTGCACAATTGATTTCTACAGCTGTCCTAACCTAAGTACTACGTTTAGACTTCCCATCTCTCTTGTCCTGACGTGTATTATAATTCTAGGTTGACAGTTGTATTCTAGATTAGTCATTAGTGTCCTTATTTGTTACGTCGTGATATTAGCTTTTGACAAAGTAAATCAGAGTTTGTCTTTTGCTTTTGGTAAACTATAATATTTCATGCTTATAGCTCATTATGATCCTGGTTTAATGGACAGATTTGGATGTTGGCAACATCATGGACGAAGCCAAGGCAAGATGGTTAAGGCCAAATGAGATTCATGCAATATTATGTAACTATAAGTATTTCAGCATCAATGTCAAGCCAGTGAACTTGCCAAAAAGTAAGTACCCTTTTTTTTTTGTGTGTGTGTGTGTTGGGGAAAAGGAGTATAATAGTGATTAACACAACTGGACCTGGCTCTCCAATGGTCTATATTAATCTTTTGAACTTAGAGACGTATCATCGATCCAAGTCGAATGCAATTCTACCTAGTCTTGTTTTTCTTGCAAATCTATAGGTGGTGCAATCGTTTTGTTTGACCGTAAAAAGCTCAGAAACTTTCGGAGAGATGGTCATAATTGGAAGAAAAAGAAGGATGGGAAGACTGTCAAAGAAGCTCATGAACACTTAAAAGTAAGATCTTAAAACTGGTAAATTCTTGTATTCATAATAAGCTCTGTGTATGTGCATTTGTTGTGGTCTAATATATGTTTTCTTTTGCTATTTCTGAAGTCATACTATCAGACTGTATACACCATGATTGGAATGCCTCCATTTTAAAAGTTTCGTCAAATTGGGATATATTTGTTTTTTGTTGTTGTTGGAATCATGGAACAAAATTATGTTCTAATTGTGGCCTGAAAATCCAAGGTGACATCCTACCTTAGATAATTCAAGGATTGACTGAATCCAATAAAGGTGGACCAGAAAGATACACATGTAAGGGTAAAAAATGTGCAAAATCAGATTCAACATTGAATTGACCGATCTTTTGCAATTTGCAGCAAGGCCTGATACCACTAACTTCTAGGATTAAAATCAAATCTTAGTATAGAGAAGTAAAAGCCAAATGCAAAATATTTGATATTCCGCAGAAAATTTTAATGTCCTATACTCCTATGTAAGATTGTTAGTTCTTTTTACATTATTTTATTTTTACTTGAAAGTTATCGCAAAATAGTTTTTTATGCTAGCTACACATTGCTATATTTTTGAGATAAGTTTTCTACTTGTAGTCAAGTGTAAAGTTGGGAGGAGAAACTCTTGGTTATTTGTGATTATAGTGTTATTTATCCCCGAGCCAGAAATATAGGTCTCTTTCCTGTTCCCCCACATTAGATGAAGGAAAAAAAAGTCATGGCTGTATCTTCCGGTTTCCGAAACACCCTTATACCATGAGAAAGCTGCATACTTTTTTTATATCTTACAATAAATGCATTGTTGAAATTAATTTGGCCCAATTGCCTCTTTCTGTCAAATTATCTTTGCAGGGTAAAATTCAAACTAATACCTTTTTTACTTTTAAGTACAGGTTGGTAACGAGGAAAGGATCCATGTGTACTATGCTCATGGTGAAGATAACCCGACCTTTGTCCGCAGATGCTACTGGCTTCTTGATAAGTATGCAATGGCTAAAGCTTACGTGGTTTCGCGAATCACCCTTTTCTATTTGTGATTTACAGTCATTGCTTGGCATGTCACCTAAGGTTGCTTATGCTAAGTTTTCACTTTTTTTTTGTTGGGATCTTGTTACAGGACGCTGGAACATATTGTCCTTGTTCATTACCGTGAAACTCAAGAGGTTGGTATCTTACACTAAAATCCCATTCTTTCACAAACACTAGCGTGCACACAAGTCTCATGTGCTGATTCGGTTTCTATTCTGAGTTTTTGGATATTTTGTCGGTTGGAAAATTAGTTACACAAGTTAAAAGATGTTTCTAGTAATTAATCAGCAAAACTGATTTTAAATTGTGGCATTTTCTGTTACAGAACTCTTGGTTTGAATAATTAATCTTGTATAACAAAACAAAAATGCATTTTTAAAATTTCCGGATTAGTTTGTTAGTTGATAAGGTTTGCGCTGTTGCATACTAGTTTCCTGGTATTTGACACCTTTAAAACCTACACTCAATTCTTTAAGACACCTTAGAGTGTATGACACACAACAGGCTAGTAACTTGCCTTGAGGATGGGGCCACAATCTTTTTGCTAATGGGATTACCCATACCACAAATGAGCTGAAAATCTGGTTTCCTTTCTGTTTTTTACCAATCCTATGGGTAGTACAGTAGTAGGGAGGAAGCACACTCTAGAGTCTTTTCTTCGCTAGTTTGTTTTAGTTTGACCGCATTGATTCTTGAAAGGTTCCAGTGGAACTAATTTCATAGTTTGCCTAATAGTTTCCTTTTGTCTGAAAGTAAAGTTTGTGGTTTTTCTCTTTTCTTAGGCACACTTTACAAATGCACTTATTGTTGGTGAGATTCTCTAGTTCTTTTGATTATATATTCTCGGTGTTTGCAGAGAATGTGCCTCTTTCGATGCTTTAGTAATATTCCATCTACTTCCACTTAGTTACCAAACCAAACCAAACCAAACCGAGCCTTATGTCCCAAATCAATTGAGGTCGGCTCCATGAATTCTTTTCCTCCATTGAGCTCTGTCAAGAGCTGCTTGCTCACTTAGACCTAGTAGACTCAAATACTTCCACTTAGTTAACTCATATAATTTTTGCATGCCCTATGACTTAGTCTTCTATCTTAGGCTATATGCTACTTTTACATGCTGTATGCCAATGAAGAAGTCCATTAACCTTGTTTGTTTAAAGTGAGTTCCAAGTTCTTCGCTTGATACCCATAAGTCTTAGTTGATTCCCAAATCAAATGATGAAGTCTTTTGTTTTGGCATCCACTTCACGAGTTAACAACTGGTACTAACTATAAACTGGGCAATGGTTGATTATGACTCAGTTGCAGGGTTCTCCCGGCACTCCTGTGAATTCAAATTCTAGTTCAGCTCTCTCTGACCCATCTGCTTCTTGGCTCTTATCAGAGGAAACTGATTCTGGGGCTGATGCAGCAAATTACATTGCTGAGAAAGCACAATTAGGTAACAATAATGGAATTTCTATTCAGTAAACTTGTATTGCATCACAAGTGAAAAAACTTATGTCTTTGAGTCCAAACAAAATTCTGGAGTACTAGTGACTTTCAGACTAAATCCAGTCTTTAAAGAGAATAAGTTTTGTATTTCTATTTGCTCGAATATACCAATATGTGTACATCATTATCGTATCATTATGGCTAATATTCTTCACCCTTAAGAAAATTGTTGTACTAGTTTCTCATTCTTCCCTCTTGGCGACTTAACAGAGCCTGGTGATAATATTACCATTATAAATCATGAAATGAGACTTCATGAGATCAACACACTGGATTGGGAAGAGCTTCTGGTGCCTGATGATCTCAACAAGTTGAGTGCACCTGACGGAGGTAGTTAACTTGATGCTTCTTGTAGTACAGCTAGGAGCTTCTCAGGGAACCATTGACCTTGTACCTTTATAGCGATTGTTATTTTGTCTATGCTTCTTATCTCTGAACTTTGTGACAGGAAAACCTTCATGCTTTGAGCGGCAGAATCAGTATAGAGCAAATGAATTCACAACTAATGTACGCAGAAACTAACTCTCTCTCTCTCTCTCTCTCTCTCTCTCTCTCTCTCTCTCATGACATTAGTTTGAAATTAATCTCACCCCTATGTCATCTCCCTGTTTATTCTTATGCAACTATAAACTCTTCAGGATTATAATATATTTAAGATTTTTAATATTGTGCGGAAAGGAATAGAAGACCTGGATTATCCAGATCTTCTCTGCATAATGGCTGCCTGTCTTAAAACCTTTTGTCACCTGAGAAATTGAAAAGAAACCCTTAAAAGGGTAGAATGTTTTGCCTCTTAAGCTATTGGGTATGACGATTATTTGGAGACACTAGAGAGGTGATGTCTAACTCAAAACTATTTGTGCTTTTGGGTATTGGAACTGAAGACAAGAAAACAAACAAGAGAAGAATAATATTAGTAGTTTTAGTAGATGGGTGCATTTCTGATATATTAGTACACTCTGGTGACAGAAAATCTGATTATGTGTTCGGCTTGACATTGTGAGGCTGAAGTGTTCCTTTTACAGCTGCAATGCTTGGCTTTGTTGCTGTCTACATGTCAAAGTGTAACACAGTTAGAAACTTAGAAAGCTTGCTTGGGCTGCCATGTTGTACTACATGCAGCAAGAAAGGAACTGCTGAGTTTTTCAAGGCGTTCATCGACCTTTTCCCTATGTTTTAGATAATATTTGTTTTGATGTATTAGGAGCTCCCAGATAGTAATTGCTGGTCAGCCATGCGGGGTGAATTTGTTCCCGGGCCTTGTACCCACAGCCCATCACCATGGTTGTTGGCAATGTGCGAAGTCATTACTTTGACCGTCAGAGGGGGATTCCACAGGGCTAGTGACCGAAGTGAAGTCGTGACAAGGTAGTTGTATTGGAAGGTGAGGTTGGGTCACCCCCTTCTCAGGGAAAGCTAATGCTTGTTGGGTATTTTGGTTTGACACTGCTTCCCACCCAGAATAGCTTGTCTGAGGGAAACTTGGAGATGGAAGTCTTCTTTCGTTCCTTGACGGGGAAGCAAGACCAAGCTCATGAGCTTATTTTCCTAGGTCGAATAAGTTGATAGGATCCCTTTTTTCCAATGGGGGCGAAAAAAGGAAGTCGAGGGATCGGGTTTTCTGTTGTTTTTGGCATGGCAGGGGGCATCTGTAAAGCAAACTCCCCTTAACATCATGCTTTGTTGCTGACAAATCCCCCCTAGGATTTTTGCCACAGCTTAGCTGAGTTTTTGCTTGTTTGGAAAGTATCCCTTCTTAATTCATGTAAGAGTATTTTCCTTATTGAATTTTTTATCCATTCGAAAAATAATAATTTCTCTAATCTCAATAAGAAATTCTCCGTCAAACTAGTTAGTTTTTATTGCAGTCTAGGCGGTCCAGCTATTACAACTATGTCTCCTACTAGGCTACTACAAATTCATGATGTTGTAACCTAGTATAAATTGAGAAATGTTTCATCTTTGCAGGGTTACATCCCATCAGCCAGCAACTTACCTGAGGACAGTTCTTTCGGGAGTCTCTGTGAGCCAGATGCCCGAAGTAGCTCCATTGGGTTGAAAACATTGGATTGTCCTATCTTCCAGAACATGGAAGGAGACACAAATTCCAATTTGCCGAGAGAGGTTTCAGAACTGGTGACAGTGGGCACTGGTGACACTTTAGACAAACTGGGCAAGGATGGCTTGCAAACTCAAGAGAGCTTTGGAAGGTGGATGAACTACATCCTGACTGATTCTCCCGGATCTGTAGATGATCCAATTCTAGAATCCTCGATTCCGACAGGTCATGAATTGTCTACCTCACAAATAATGGATCATCCTCAGTCATTTGTTCCAGGACAACTTTTCAATATTACAGATGTCTCTCCTGCATGGGCTTTTTCAACTGAAGAAACGAAGGTTCTCTTCTTTACGATAACTGTATCACTGTTTGTTCATCTGGTTGTACCTGCACAATTTTCATATGCACTAGGACAAGCCTTTTGTTTTGACGTATGCATTGTACTTGGTTCATTTTCTGGGTTTTTTCCACCTTAACAGGTACCAAAAGTCAGAATCTCACTATTAACTTTTCGTGGCATAGAAGATGTTACATCTGTAATTAGGAAGGGGCAATTTTATGAAGTGTAAGGTTTGGAGTGGTATGGGGGCTGGATTGGCGGGAAAGAGGTGGTTTAGTTGTTGGTTTAGTTGTCAGCATGTAACAAAGGGAGGAGGAGAGGGGGGAGGATCCAGTACAGTGATTTAAGGGTAATCAACAAATAGAAGGGGAAACATGTTCATTGGGGATCCTTCCTCAATGGTTAGTCTGTATCCAAGCTTGGCTCAGGGGAGGATACTTGACACTCAGGTCAAGATATTGGTGTATCAGTTTATGTGACTGTGCCTGAGATCTTTAGTTGGATACTTGGACATGAACCCATCTGAGTATATGCTAAAATGTCACTTGTTAATAAATAAACACCATTACTTTGCTAAAACAAGTTATATGGGAGCTAAATAATTATGCCTTGTTGGCCTTGGACATGAGAATTAGGTGAAGCTGCCATTTGGTTACTTCACTTACTTACCAACACCCCAGTCTATGCTTAAAAGGGATGCAACTTCTGTTTTGAGGATTCGGTGGAGCGAGAAGTGGGAGGTAGACAAAGAATTAACTATGATGCTACTATGAAAAAGGCTGGTCCGGTGGGAGGTTGGGAAGAGCCTTGTAGATTATAATCGCTATTGTTGTTGAGATATATCGTTTTTCTATTATTTTGTACTTGTGTTTTACCCTTTGTGGATGGATGCTTGAGCTGTTGTGGAACTTTTTTTTGGGCTCCTTGGTCGCTTTATCTTTTGTCATCTCTTGCTTTTGTACATGAGTGGTGCCCCTTGACGACTTCACTTGTCCTACAAGAGTGTTGTGTAGTATTTGTAGGAAATCGCTGACCTTCAGTAATTGTTGTTGCAGATCCTCGTCACTGGATTCTTTCATGAAGGGCATCAACATTTGTCAAAATCCAATGTATTTTGTGTCTGTGGAGATGAATGTAGTCCTGCAGAAATTATCCAGTCTGGAGTATTTCGCTGTTTTGTTTCACCACATCCCCCTGGATTAGTGAATATTTATTTAAGTTTGGATGCTTGCAATCCCATCAGCCAAGTTCTGAGCTTTGAGTATCGCGCTCCTTTGGTTCACGACTCTATGATTTGTTCAGAGGATAGTGGGGCGAATTGGGAGGATTTTAGACTTAAGATGAGGCTTGCTCACTTGCTCTTTACCACTAGGAGCCTTAGCATTTTTTCAAGGAAAGTACCGCCAAATGCCCTCAAAGAAGCCACAACATTTGCCCACAAAACCTCCCACATTGTTGATAGTTGGGCATATACGACGGAGTCAATTGAAAGTAGCCAAATCTCTTTTCAACAAGCCAAGGACAGCTTGTTTGAACTCACTTTGAAGAACAAACTATATGAATGGCTATTGGAAAGAATAGTTGAAGGGGGTAAAACTTCTGATCATGATGATCAAGGTCAGGGAGTAATCCATTTGTGTGCTATCTTAGATTATACATGGGCTGTCTGCCCATTTGCCTGGTCTGGCTTATCATTGGATTATCGGGACAAATTTGGATGGACTGCTCTTCATTGGGCTGCATATTGTGGAAGGTATGGATAATTCTTGTCTCTCACATCAATACCAGAAAAACTAGTACTAAATAGGTTGCTAAAATGTTATTGGAACTCCTGAGTAGCTTTTGTTTTTCCTCAATCATGTTTTATTTTTTTTAGTCATTTATTTCATAGATAGTTGTATTATATGGCTCTTGACGTAGCAGAATGGTGAAAAAAGGATTCTTGTAACCATCCTCTGTTGATTTCGACACAAGTTTTGGTTTAGTTTTAATGTCATAGGTAATATTCTAATGATCCATTTCATGCCAAGGTAAAATGTCAAGGGAAAAAAATTGGGAGGAGGCAATACCTGCATGGATCATACTAGTCCTTGCGAGTTGATAAATTCTTTTTATATCTTCATTTCTTAACATTTGTGAATTGTTTTTCTGCCGATGAAAGATACTATGGACTATCTCCCCTTTCAGGGAGAAAATGGTTGCTGCTCTTCTGTCTGCTGGAGCAAAGCCAAACTTGGTCACAGACCCAAATTCAGAAAATCGAGGTGGATGCACTGCAGCCGATCTTGCATCTAGAAAAGGTCACGATGGTTTAGCAGCTTATCTTGCAGAAAAGGCTTTAGTGGAACACTTTAAGGATATGACAATAGCTGGAAATGTCAGTGGCTCATTGCAAAACAACACACCTGATTTGGTGAAAGATGGGAACCTCACTGAAGAGGAGTCGTATCTGAAGGACACTCTGGCTGCTTATCGGACAGCTGCCGACGCAGCAGCCCGTATACAGGCTGCATTCAGGGAGCACTCATTTAAGCTAAGGGAAGAAGCAGTCCAGTTTTCCAATCCAGAGGATGAAGCTCGTGACATAATTGCTGCAATGAAGATCCAACATGCCTTCCGGAACTATGAGTCAAGGAAACAGATGTCAGCTGCTGTCCGTATTCAACATAGGTTCCGTACTTGGAAGATCCGAAAGGACTTTCTCAATTTACGACGTCATGCTATCAGAATTCAAGTAAGCTCTATTTGAATCCAAACATTAATGTCTATGTTTTGCAAAATGCATTTTGATGATTACTTAGCCACCTGCACTCCCAATCTCTCCGCTAGTGACTCATATACTCACCTTTATCTGATGCAGGCTGTTTATCGAGGCTTCCAAGTCCGGAAACATTATCGAAAGATTTGTTGGTCAGTTGGAGTGCTTGAAAAAGCATTATTACGCTGGCGTAAGAAGAGAAGAGGCTTCCGCGGGCTCCAGGTTTGCCCTGTTGAAGCTGTGGAAGATCAGCGGCACGAAAGTGATGTGGAGGAGGACTTCTTCAGAGCCAGTAGGAAACAAGCTGAAGAGCGAGTTGAGAGGTCTGTTGTTCGGGTCCAAGCCATGTTCCGTTCAAAGAAAGCGCAACAAGAATATCGGAGGATGAAGCTAACGTGTGATCAAGCGAGGGTAATTTTTTTTCCTTTCTTTTGATCTGGAATAATTTTTCACTATAGGCTATGTTGATCACTTGACCTACTAACTTCTTATTTTGTGCAGCTGCAATATGAAGGACTTTCGTCTCCTGATATAGATATGGGCTAGTGAGGTAGATAGGCAATAACTGTTGCACCAATGACAATGAAAGGTTTCAAAGGGAAAGTTTTTGGTTTTGGTACAACATCTTCATCTTGTACATTTCTAGATTAATAGAGTTTCTTTCTTCTCTCTATGAAAATTTTGTTTTCAATTCCCATGTTGGATAGGGACCTAACAAACCAATGCATCAAATATAGAATCCTATACTATGTTTGAAGGGGATTCCTTGTTTTACTTTGGGTTTGCAAAATGGATTTGCTGATAGGCTATTTCATATATCCATCGGAGAATATTACTCTCTCAATGCATTTATGTTGGGATCGGAGCTAAGGTTCCACCGCATGTTGCGAATGAATGTGTTTAGCTCCATGAAACGACCATAGAGACTTGCGCCCAAGTATTGAGCGATGAATTCCTAGCATCATTTGGTAATTTTGGAGGGGATTTATGGCATTAGACATCTCCACATTTATGCAATCTAAAACCATGAAGCAACAATATTGTCCAAATTATACCAACATATTGAAATTCGTGAAATAAATTGAGGTTAAAGATGTCATTGGGAGTATATATTCTTGGGGATATCTAATCAATCTTACCTTCCTTTTCACCTTCACGCAGCGTTCATTTGTAATGCTACATGCACTAATTAATATATAAACTAGTAACACTATAGTCTATATGTACACGTGGCACCACCATGTCAGTGCATTATTGAATACATGGACAAATTGAACCACTAAAAAAGTGTCGCATTTTAGTGTAATAGTTGGTACACTAGTTATTTTAGTGTAATAGTTGGTACACTAGTTAGTGTCTGTAGCATTTCTGTTGTATCAATGTAATATTTTTGTTGTATCAATCGACGTCATCATTTGCTCAATGTGGAGAGATTATGCGGTGCCTTACTACGCGATACCCATGCCTCTTCCTCCATTATTAATGTGGAAGCTAATAGTGGAGGCTAATAGTGGAGGCTTCACACTTAGCCTTGAACCTTGCAATGTGTGGTGGGAAATGAATTAGGGTGACACGCATTGGCGGATTTAAGTTAGGCAAAGGGCAGTGCCTTACTACGCGATACCCATGCCTCTTCCTCCATTATTAATGTGGAAGCTAATAGTGGAGGCTAATAGTGGAGGCTTCACACTTAGCCTTGAACCTTGCAATGTGTGGTGGGAAATGAATTAGGGTGACACGCATTGGCGGATTTAAGTTAGGCAAAGGGGGTCACATGACCCGTGACTTTTACTAAACCTTTTTTTTGGGGGTTCAATTGGTTCTAAAAGGGTTCAAACTTTACCCAATTCTGTTTCGTCTTTTATATGAACCCGCTAATTACAAAAATGCCATCATATAAATAAATAAAAAATTAGGTAATTGATTTTCACACTACCAAATTGATATCCGCACTCCTTTTTTTTTTATATTTTAATGAAATTTTACCCACAAACTTCATTAAAAGACAAAAAAAAGAGTGGATATCAATTTGGGGTTTGGAAATCACTCCCCAAAATTTGCACTAAAGATGTGACTTCCTTGCACGAAATTCCTGGATCCGCCAACGCCAACTCGAATGTTTTTTCATGAATGAGCCATTGTGCCTTGTGGCAGCACGGAAAACCCACTCCAAGCACGTGCTAAAGATTGGATATGTGAGCTACATCTGTTGTCCAAGTCGAGCCTCCTTTATCACTAAGAGCATGGTGTGCCATAAGGTTTTCATTGCAAATTAGCATCCGAACAATAACAATCACATTCAAGGCATGCCGATTTCAAATAACTTGAGCAACCACCATCACTTGGAGAAACAGTCCAGATGGAACCATTTGCTGGAGAATAATTCATATGTTACACCAATCAATCACAATCAATAGAACACGCCCTTTATTTATCTGCAATTCTGTGTCAAATACAAGGAGAAGGGATAAAAAAACAGAAACAACTTCAACCTTTCGCTGCAAGGAAAACAAAAGTTGCAAATATTAATACTACGCCAGAAAGCCGAAATGAGAAAAGGTACTAATAGAGGCTGCATCGTATATTCTACATTCCAATTGGCATTCATACCATCACACAGTAGAAAATAGCTTTGCACAGTCTTGTCTCCATTATGTCTACTTGATGTACTGGGACATCCATCTAAAGCCTTCGCCATAACCCATCTTGCGCACGATACTGCACATGAATACCTCAAGAGGACGAACATTTGAGTCGGCAAGGTTAACCTTACCCTTACCGGTAGTTACGCCAGTTAAACCCAAGTAATGTCGTAACTCATCTTCTGAGGCAGCATAAGCCATATCAATCTTGTTCCCAAGTATGAGAAAGGGGACATTTGCAAGTGACTCATCCGAGAGGAGGGCATCCAGTTCCTTTTTGGACTCGGCAAATCTTTCTTTGTCGTAAGCATCAACAAGATACACCACAGCATCCACCTGCATCGGTGGACAATGACATGCTGTTTAAAAACCAAAAAGTCTCCTTGTTCGCTACCCGGTAAATAGAGAAGTAATGTAGACTTCATGTCTTGAGAGGGAAACAGAATTTCAACAATAACGATAACAGGATGGAGAAACATTCAGGCATTTTGTTTATTTAGATTAGAATCACAACTAACACAAGTTCCAGTGAGATTACAGCCTGATACTCGAGACAAAGTTCCAGCCCTCAAAACTCCAAAATGCCTAGACCAGCGAAACTAAGAACAAAAGATGACTGAAAATATATCTTGAGTTTTTTTCCTTTTTGATAGTTATTTCAACACTCAAAACTACAAATGCATGGATACCAAAAACATAAAAGTGAAGAATAAAAATGACAACTGGAACAACCATCATGCAATGATGGCTAGACAGACTAGACCATTCTGGAGTTGCAAAAAAGAATTCACACGATAAAAAAACAAGGATGACTTTAGTGCTAGGATTCTTCCAAAATAATTCAGATCTCCCTTACATACACAGACACACACACACACAGTAAAATCAACTGCCTAGAAATTTAACTCGGCAAACGACTACTGGAAAAAGAACCGAAGGAAGATGTCAAAACTTCCATCTAAATTTATGCACCTCAAGTGAAACATTTCTAGCAGTGGCATCCATTCTTTGTGCCCATACATATATAAGTGAAGATTTATACATGAAGATAGACAAGAAGTCACCTGGGCATAATAGTCCTTCCAGACTCTACGAGCAATCTGATGCCCTCCCAAATCAAAAGCCTTGAACTTGATTTTCCCTACACTCAACTCCTCTGATGTTGGATACTGTGTTGGTTGATGCTGAACCAATCTCTGCCACACATCCCCACAACAACAATCAAAATTATTCATCGTTTTTCTCATGTTCTGATATTAACTCAAAATAACACCGACAATTTCAATCTGAATTCAAAGTACGAATTAAACCTCCGTTTAGATAGAGCTGGATTCCGAATGTAGCTATTACACGTTAGTATCCAATGGGAATACCACCATTCTTGATTGGATAGTTTACATATGAATTTGGCATCGAGTTTGGGAGCTAAAAGTCTATATCACGATAATTCGACATGACAACTAACTACTTAAATCCTTGTAATAAGCATTGTATAGTACAAAGATCTCAATAGACATACCTCTGTTCTACCTCTAATCCAATTCCTCACTAGTTTCATAAGCCACATACTCACACACAGCTTTTTCTTAAACATTTATTGATTTATTCTCTAAACAGTCTCCTGAATTTCCCAGTCCTGATTTTAACAGGCAATTGAAACTTCAAACCCTTCATTTAACATCTACCGAGAGAGCCTTGAATCAGTTTTATTGTTCACAATCAGAAGGACAAGACGAAAACAGTCTCTTGAATTTCCCAGCCCTCATCTGCTCCTACTATTTAAGAAGACTAAAACTCGACTTAATCAATCCACAATCGTAAACGCATAAATGAACGTAGATTTTGTTTATAGTGCCTTCCGAACTGATATTAATCTCACAAATCGAACACATGCGTGCATAACCAGATATATATATATATATATAGAGAGAGAGAGAGAGAGAGAGAGAGAGAGAAAGGGGAAAAACCTCATCTTTCAACATGTGAAGCAAGGTGGTCTTCCCGGCATTATCAAGCCCTAAAAACAAGATCTTGGCTTCTTTCTGCCACAAACCCAGAGATGCAAGAACTCCATAAAACCAGTCGAGCAAAAACATGATTCCAATTCCTCAATTACTCGCCCTCTGATTATCACCCAAACACCACCACTCCACTCGAATTTCCGACGGAAAATATTAAAACGGCAGAGTTCCGGCCGACGGAGGAATCAAAGGGAATATAGCTTCATCTACCTTGTACGTATTCTGCGGAATTGAGGGAATGGAATCTGTGAGAAAACGATGAGGAAAATAACAAGGGAAACGAAAAGAAACTTATAGCAATGGGTTACCGGATGGGCCGGTGGTATGTGCGCTGAGGGAGTGAAGTGGGAGGTGACGGGGGTTAGGTGGAAGCACAGCTGGAACCTGGAAGGCTAATTGCTAACCGGGAATATCCGGTGACTTTTTACGTGGCTTCCAGGTGGAGGGCTGTGATTGGTCTGTATGCGTCATCAGGAGCATCACCCGCCGTCCATATGGAAACCGTCGGTAATCTTTGGTGGTGGAGGAGAAAACCTTCACCAATAGTCCAGGGTTTTTTTTTTTTTATTTATTTATCAAGAGGCAATTTCATTTCAAAGCCTGAAAGCAATACAAAAAATTTCACAATGAGATATGTAAGGGAATCGAAATTATCAAAATCTAGACGTGAGCACACGCACTAGCATGTACAACAACACAGAATCGGGGTTCCTGTAGTGCTTAACCTGAGCCGTTCGTTTAGCAATCTAACGGTCCAAAATATCTTACATGCAAGTTAAGTAATATCATTTGAAATCCGCAACATTGAGAAAATACTTTTGAACTCAAATTGGGCACCACAAGGGCGTAGTGCTTGTTCCTGTTTTCCAAAAACACATATTGCAAAAACAAACCAACCACGATGTCGGGTATAAAGCCAATCAAAGATGTGATCGTAGAGGGTCCTATATGAACACAAAGGGAAAAACAGGTTTAATGACTCAAGTAATTTTGACTAATGTTTTGGTGCTTAAATTACATTAGTGAAATATCAATAAATAACTATTCAAATCCTATTTTTAGATAGAAAGATAGACAATAAGAATTGGAACAAAATCTACAAGATTCCACTCACTAAATTTCTCAATACATGTTTTATTGAGTAAGATGATTCTCAATTCATGATTCTTTTATTTTTCCATGATTTATAAATCCAAATTTGCACGTAAATTAAAAATGTGAACCATCAAGAAGGGACCATGGAGGACAATTCTCAACATGTTGTAATAATATGAAGGGTCATATAACAGAATCACGAGAGAGCCAAGAGGGTCATGAGTACATAAAGCTGATTGATACAGAAAAAAAAAATCTCTAAATTTTCACACCACAAAAGTTTATGGCCTTTTTGTGATGAATATTACGACTGATGGACTGAGACACTATAAGATATGTGATTTTTTGGAAAGCAAAAGCTTCAAACCACCTATTGGGTGGTCCGTGGTGTACACCACGCGCGCGTGATATTGTACTTATAAGGTTGTTGCGACTTTAACATGAGTATGTTTCAAATGACAAGACATCTCTGACAGAGGACATTTACTGTTGATAGTATTAGTACAGAGGCCATAGCAACCCAAAGACGGATTCCATTTTCTCCTCTTTATTTTTTTGAAAAATGCTAACATGTGCACGTGGAAAATACGAGAAAAGATGT
>JAXBDA010005048.1:0-26126 GCA_036023075.1 Gaultheria prostrata
CAGTGAGCACAAGGAAATCCGGTCAAAAATTGTGCACTTGCCTATTTACCTCAGGAAGATCCTTACACAAAGTTAGGGTTTTCAAATCTGATATCCACAAATTGACACACACACACACACAGATCGAGAGAGAGAGAGAGAGAGAGAGCGAGACCTTGGGTTGCTAGTGCGTCGGTCTTGGAGTGGCCGTCGATTGGCCTTCGCTCACTGTTGAAAAGAGACCTCGCTCGCTGCTGGTTCGATTCGCTGGTGGTGGAGTGCGTCGGGGTTGGGTGGTTGTTGTACGGCGTCGACGGAAAGTGGATTCACCTTCACCGCCTTTGCTGCCTTCGATCGCCTTCCTCTCTTCTCCCTCTCCCTGTACCTCACGTTTTTTGTTCTACCCCGATCTGGGTTTCAAAAAAATTTCAAATTTTCATTTTTTTTTATTGGGGTTAAGTGGGTGGGCCTCGCGTGGGCCCCACGTGCCACGTCAGCGGGTGTGTATAGGGTGTGCAACCCTATATGTGTATGTATCATTTCTCATACACTTTTCATACTCAGTGGTTGTTTTGTGAGGGTGAAGCGGGTTGGGAAACGTACATAGTGTCCCCATGAGCACCCTATAATTTTTACTGGAGACATCAAATCTTTACTCTTTGTGGACCATCGTTATTCCCATTTCCCATATCATTTAAGGTGTGTTTGGAACTTGAGGAAAGAGAAAAAAAAGAAAGGAAAGTTAAAATTTCCTGTCCTCTTGTTTGGTTTGGAGAGAGAAAAGAAAAAGAAAAAAATCAAAATATTATGAATAGTGAAATTGTTCTCCTACTTTTTTCTCACTTTCCTCTCATTTTATTTTCTCTTCCACATGTTCCAAACAAATCCTTATGTTAGACGTCCCTTTCTACCCTTTGTAACGCGGCTAAAGGCAAAGTTGCGCCAGCGGAACACAAGAGCCTCCACCGAAGCATGAACGCAAAATATCACGGTCCAGTAACAGTTTCTTCAACGGCGCGCAAGGTCGTACCGGTGTAGATTAAGAAACTCCTTCAGATGTAGTCTAAACTGCGCACGTTTGAATGTCCCTCATAACCTTGACAAACGATTTCGCGTCCCTCTCTCTCCCTTTCTCTCTCTCTCTCTCTAAATTTGGTACTTTTGGAGGCAACCCCAATAGAGTCCGTTCAAGTTACAGGTTTTACTGTTCATTCTTCTCACTCAATTGACGCTTAGTTTTATTATGTTCTTAATTCCTTTAGTTAATGTAGTTTGAATTGCATAAAACCCATATAGCAATTCAGCACAATCTTCAATCTAGGGTTCGAAAGAATGTATTGCACAAATGTATCCTTTCGTTTGTTATCTTTAAGTTACAATGTTATATAATTGAGTGCTTGAGCTTGGTTTGCTGTATGGTGGTTTGACGGTTCCAAATCAAGTTTGTAATGGCTGATCTGGAAATACCCAATTGGCTCAAAGGGTTGCCATTGGCACCCGAATTCCGCCCTACAGACACCGAATTTGCGGACCCAGTTGCTTACATATCGAAGATTGAGAAACAAGCGAGTGCTTTTGGTATTTGTAAGGTGATTCCACCGTTGCCCAGGCCTTCGAAAAAATATGTAACTTCTAACTTGAACAAGTCTCTTTTAAAGTGCCCAGAGTTGGGTTTAGATGCAAACTCAGCAGATGCTTCTTCTTTGTCGAAAAGGGATTCGGGGGCAGTGTTTACCACGCGGCACCAAGAATTGGGTCAGAGTGCAAAAACAACTAAGAAAGCAGTTCAGCCCCAACCACCTGCTGTTCGTAAGCAAGTATGGCAGAGTGGGGAACTTTACACTTTGGAGCAGTTTGAATCCAAGTCGAAGTCTTTTGCTCGGAACCAGTTGGGTATGGTTAAGGACCTTTCTCCATTAGTAATAGAAGCACTATTTTGGAAAGCAGCTTCTGAGAAGCCTATACATATCGAGTATGCAAATGATGTTCCTGGCTCTGGGTTTGGAGAACCTGAGGGGTCATGTCGGTATTCCCATAGACGGAAGAGGAGGAGGAGGAGGACATTTAATCGAAGTGGTGGAGGAAGTTATAACAGCATGAAATATGGAGTGGATAACATGAGCAGTAACAGCGAAAAGAAAGGGGAATTAACCAAGAGTTGTACTAATTTGGCTAAAGAGACATCCAAGGAGTCTATTAGATTACCAACTATACTGACACATGAACCACAATTTTCTACGCAGAATAGTTCAAATGCTTCTAATGAGATAGAAGGTAGCGCCGGTTGGAAGCTTTCAAACAGTCCTTGGAACTTGCAAGTAATTGCACGCTCACCTGGCTCACTCACACGTTTCATGCCAGATGATATTCCAGGTGTTACTTCACCCATGGTCTATATTGGTATGCTATTCAGTTGGTTTGCTTGGCATGTTGAAGATCATGAGCTTCACAGTATGAATTTCCTCCACACTGGCTCTCCAAAGACTTGGTATGCAATTCCAGGGAATTATGCCTTTTCATTTGAGGAAGTCATTCGTAACCAGGCCTATGGAGGAAATATTGATCGTTTAGGTATGTGAAGCAATTTTTTCCGGGTTGTTCAGAGTGTTTTTTGATACCTAAGTAATGAGCTTAAAAGTTGATTTTTAAATTTTGTTTTGTGGATACATATGGAATGAAACTGCCACTTCTGTAGTGGGAGAAGATAGATGAGTGTGCCAAGGGATTGATTTGACCAATTTTGATAAGAAGGATGCTGTTTTGATATGTAGAGTATTTATGCATTCATTATAAATTTGTAACCTATAAGAGTTTTGACATATGAAGTTTGATTACCAATTGTTGGAAAAGGAATTTATGGAGCAATTTGGCCTGCTTTTCGTGCATAATTTTAGGATTAATATGATTTAAATCTTTGTTATAGTTGGAGGATCCTTTGATGGTCATTTTAAGTAGAGGAGTTGATTTTATCTATATTATTTGTATTGTTTTGCAAGTATATGAAACATATGATGTTAAAGATGAGACAACTCTGTTGGTTGGTAAAGACATTAGGCAGTGTTACCAGGAACCATGTTGGGCAATGTATGGATAGTGAAGCGCTCAGACTCCTATTTACATTCTCTCCTTATGGGTACCTACTTAATAATGCCTGAGAGAGGTTGGGTTTTGTTTTTGTATCGACATGGTTGATGACCTTTTAGGTGTTCGCATTTTCTGAGGATGAAAAATGTACCAACTCCCATGATCTGCTATTCTTGCCCAAGTTCCAAGTTTATTGTACCCATTTCAACTCAACAAGCCTTCATCCCGGTTACTTTCAGTCGACTAATTTTGAATTGATTTGGCTGAAAGTAAAATTTTGGATTCACATGTCGAAATAATCATTTGGTGTATGATTGTTTCTTAACGACGCCATTCCAGTCCATTACTGTCTTGTTGGAACCAGCTTCTGCCTGCTGACTTTGTAGTGAAATATTACTTTCATCGTATTTCCTAATCCAATTCTAGTTTTTTGTCTAATTTTCAGCTGCCCTTACGCTTTTGGGCGAGAAGACTACTCTTCTATCACCTGAAGTAGTTGTCGAGTCGGGAATTCCATGTTGTAGGTGGGTTGCTTCTTACACAAATCACCTTTGGTTCTTCCTTATTTTGTCATCGACTTCAGCTCTTGGATGGGATATATCCTTAGTTACCACTATTTGAAGTAGATTTGAAATGCACAGGTTGTTTTTTGGTTTCTCCTGGTTCCTATTTTGCTGAAATTCTAATAAATTTTATTTGGGTTTGATTTCTTCAGGTTAATACAGAACCCTGGAGAATTCGTTGTTACTTTCCCAAGGGCTTACCACATTGGCTTCAGCCATGGTAATCACTTCTCTGTTTTCTCCTCACAGTCATGTGTATTATCATGCTGAACATAATTCTTAAATTTTGTTGTTCAATGAATAGCTCCGAGCAGCATAGACCATTATGACTTGTGCATCCTTTGGTGCCTTGAGAAGCTACATGTTGTTTGAAGGCTGAAGTTAAAATACCATATTTAGTGGATTGAACCTCTTGTTTAATATCAGTAGTAATGTTCAATGACAGTAGACTTGGTGCACGTTTTATGGATGCGAATAGAGGGGACATGTGGGGCAACAGGATGATCGATGGAATTATATATATACTACGATAATAGTGATAGTATACTTGGTTAAAGTGAGCTAAAGAATGGGACAAAGGGAGGAAGATTATTTTTTGCCGTCGGATTAGGAGGGGAGCTAGTCTGGGGAGGGGAGACTAGCTAATACCTCCTCTCATTTGTTATTAGATAATTCCTGATATGGGGTCTGATTCAGAAAATAGAGAGATCCGTAGGTTATCATGGGAGTAATATTGTGGAATAGACGACAGCCTAGCTAATCTCTATGACCCCATTGTAACCCAAGCATTGAACATTTCAGTATTCAATGCATTGTGTTCTAAAAATCGGTCAAGTCGGCCCAAAGTTGCTAGTCGGAGGTCCCCCGACTTGATCGAAAACCCGACTAGTCAGCCAAAAGTCGGCGATTAGTCGGCCAAGTCGGTGATTAGTCAGCTAAAAGTCGCTAGTCGGCAGCCAACCGACCTGGGACCAACTAGCGTCTTTTAGAACCTTGAATGCATAAAAGGAAACAATTTCTCATGATTAGCATACGTTATTTAACATGTAGGCGATTTGGAAGACCTCATTATGGAACTCTATAATATTTGATTACCTAGGAATTTAAGTTGGTCATTTGTCTACTTATACGAGTTCCCTTAGGTTTTCATCAGTAAATAGGCTATTTGGAAGACCTGATTATGGAATTCTAAAATATTTGATTACCTAGGATTCCCTTAGGTTGTCGTTGGTAAATCAAAAAAGCTTGCACTGCCTGCTTTTTTCTAGATTGATGATTGGGTGAAGGCAAGTGATCTTGTAATTTCCCATTGGCCTGCTGAATTTTATATCTATAAACAGAAGGCATAAAGTAAAGAGGAAATTTCCTGAATGATTGAGAGAGGGAGAGAGATTAGTCATTTTGTATATGAGAAGAATAGAATAGTTAGCCCTGGCCCACTGGTGAAGTAACTTGGAGGAACTTCAAGAAAGAGCTAATTTATTTGTCTTCTTGCTTATGCTCGAATCAACGGTAATCTTTTTCGTCCAGATGTTTGTTTTACGTAGGCTTGCTTTTGATAGGTTTGCGCCTGCAGCTGTTTCACTTACTTGAAGGTTCAAAACTTCAAGTAGAATTATCCTATTTCCCGTTATGGAAGGGCTCCTGACATGATACTGTTCAACAGTCTACATTATTCTTGGGATTAACATCTGTTCTGTCAACTGATTCATTAATTCATTTGGGCTTTCTTCGTAAGGTTGGACTAAAAAATCTGTCATCACACTAATAATTCTCGAAGTATGTCACTTACATTTGACATGATTGAATTGAAGTAGTATGATGACTGCTGATGTTCTAATAGTTTTGTCATTTTCCATGCCTTTTTTCGCTTTCTGTTTGTCATTGACATCATTTCATTGTGATTAATGGGCATGCTTTTTTATGCTTTGAAATTTTTTGTTTTCATGAAGTAAGGTGTCTTTTAATGATATCATTTTTTTTTGGGTGGTGAACCTATGATATCATTGTTTTTTTGGATAAATTTTGTGAAGAAAAGTTGAGTCCCTTGTTTCTCTCTCTTCTTTGTGACTGTTTTTGGATTATTATGCCATTCATTACTGCATCTCTAGGTTTTAATTGTGGGGAAGCTGCTAACTTTGGAACTTCGAATTGGCTTAAAGTTGCTAAGGATGCTGCAGTTCGTCGAGCTGTTATGAATTTTCTTCCTATGCTTTCCCATCAGCAATTGCTGTACTTGTTGACCATGTCTTTTGTTTCAAGGTCAGTTTATTTTGTGCTCTTTTCTTATTCCCCTTGTAACATAAAATATCGTTTAAGTTATTTCTGTGCTTTATCACTGCTAGAACATATTGTCGTTTTGTAAACGGGCCTTCTCTTTCTATTGACATCTAAACAAATACAAGGAGATTATAACAAAGATGCTGCATTCAGACCGAGAAGGATATAAAGTTTTTTTTTATGGAAACGGGGACAAGGCCATATCACATCGAGAGGCAGTGACAAATGTGAACTTAGTGATGTGACACTAAACTGATTATCCAAATCAAGAAGATCGAACTTGAATTGGAAAGTTATCTGCTAAATCCATCTTTTTGGATGAATGATAACCTGAACGGGGAGACATCAATTACGGCTATCCACATTTTTTTTTTTGAACTAGAAAAAGGGTGGGAAGGGATGACCAGCGTAGCAATCCCCCATGGGCGTGACCATTGAGGTTCTGGACCCGCGTGGAATGTCCGGTTGAGCCATAGCTACTGTCCGAATAGGACAGGCCGTCACCACAGCACCACCTAGGCGACTAGTTGGCCAAAAGCCCTCTCTGCAAATCCACACAAGTCCCAGCAAAGGCATGGGAGGGATTCGAACCTGGGAGGTCCATGCACAGGGGGGGAGGGGAATCTTATCCCACTCACTTTGGCCAACTAGGCTACCACCTCAGTGGTAATTACGGCTATCCACATGGGTTGGTTCTTTTTGCATTGCAACATCGGGAAGAAGTCTATGCTCATTTGTTTTAGATTTCTGTTGTATTCTTAGATATTTGAAAATAGTTTGAAGAGGTTTGGCTTTTGGTGCTCTTATATTATGTCACCTTTTTTAAGAAGCAGAGTTTCTTTAGTTAAAGTGTACTGTTCAGTTTGAAAACTTCACGGATCGGTTACTCTTACAGAGGTCATGTTTTCGTGGTGTACTATCAAAAGTTAGAAACAAGAAGCCACCCCATATCAAATATTCTAGTGAATTCATACCGAAGTCATAGGTCTCATGCAACCTTTACCTAAAGCTTATTTGTAGGAAACCAATGAAGAACTAGTTATAGTTACCAAGAAATTATGATAATGAAGTACTGATATTTGGTTGAAAACAAATATCAGTGCCTATAAATTTCTGGTGTTGGCCTAAGTAAAAACAGTTGAACTTGACTGCAGCAGTTACTGGCCCGTAGGAAAAGGTTGCACAGGATGTATCCATCTTATAAATTTTTGAAACTTAGGGTGCATGAGATGCATCCTAAAGAGATTCAAATAAAACATGTTCCAAGGGTTCAGGAAGTGTGCTGCCAAGTGCTTGCAAGGCATCTGTACCGGTGGTTTCCTTTTTAATTATGACATGTTGAAGATGTGTCAGACAGGCTTTCAGGAGTGTCATGCCCTACACAAGAAGCCTCCTGTGCATAAGTGTCTGTGCTTGTTTGACAATGTTGATTTGCAAAGTTGTTCCCCTCTTTACTTTCTTCTTCTTCTCTCCTCTTCTTGGGAATTTAATGTGATAGCTTATCTAGTACTTGATACATATCTTTCTTACATGTTTAGTTCCATTGTCCTACTCTGCAGTCCTAGATTCTCTTTATCTGCTTATTTTTAAGGAGGATATGAACGACCTCATAGTACATTTGTAAATGTGAAGTATGTATTGCATCCCAGGGTGCCAAGATCCCTACTGCCAGGAGCACGAAGCTCTCGTCTGAGAGATCGCCAGAAGGAAGAAAGAGAGCTGTCAGTGAAGAAAGCTTTCATAGAAGATATTTTAGATGAAAACAATCTTTTGACCATTCTCCTTGGAAAAAATTCCTCTTATCATGCAGTACTATGGGACCTGGATTTATTACCATCTCCAAACAAAGATTCTCAAGTATGCAGCGACTCTGCTACTGTCGTGACGACCACACCAGGAGAAAATGTTTGTTATGAGGATAATAATAACCATGATCTATTTAGAGAGATGAGCTTATATATGGAAAGAGTGAATGATTTGTTTGTGGATGATGATGACTTGTCGTCTGATTTTCAAATTGATTCCGGGACATTAGCCTGTGTGGCTTGTGGGATTCTTGGCTTTCCATTCATGGCTGTGGTTCAACCCTCTGAGACAGCATCGATGGACCTTCTGCCAGATGTCGAATTTTCAAAACCTGCAGAATCTCATTGCCCTCCAGTTCTTGATCTCACAGTTGAGGATTTTGTGTTAGGTATGAGATTGCTGAATTTTTCTTTCCTATGTTGAGTTTATTTTTTTCTTGAGAATTGATTACTGTATCTTTTCCTTGTTTTGTTCGCTATTCTGGCCAATAAACTTGTTATGCTAACCAGTAACCACCGTCATTGGTTCCATTTAAATCTTAAGCCCGTAAACTTAATCATCTATTTAACTTTGATTCTCCACTTTAGAATAATTGGAGATTTTCGTTCAAATCTCTGATTTTCCCTGGTCAACACTTGAAATTGAGATGCTGTTACAAATCAAAGCAAAGAGAAACAAGACAAAGGGGGAGAGAGAGCCGGACTACATTGCATATATCAGATGATTTGATTACAAGAAGAACCAATGCTTAAATAGAAAACCTAATAAACCCTAATAAAACAAAAAGACTAAACTATCCTAAACATAAAATATAAATAACGAATTAACTGAAACCCTAACAAACTGAAACCCTAAATTATAATTCCTAAATTAATACTTTCCTAAATTATACTTCACAGATGCTTGTAGTTCAGTACTTTTATAGGATATTGTAGAAATTTGTGGAAAGCAGCAGAATATAACTACAGATCCTAGCTAGTCAAATGTTAGTAAGGAAGCTGAGCGAAAAGAAAGTAATGAAAAACTAGGTTTGTAGCCTGTAGGTGGCTTGCTGTTAGGGAGCTGGCTACCTTTCTGTATAGCCAGTGTTTTTGTTCTTCATATGTGGAGGCATCGTTGTCTTTTTACTGTTCTGGATATTCGATAAGTGGAAGCATTTACCTCATATTTGGCATTCACCGTTTTATCCAGTGTTTATAATCAAGTTTTCGATGGTTTTCTACTGAATTCCTGTACCAATAACTAAGAAGCACAGATACGGACAAGACGCTGACACGTGGACATGCCAATTTTTCAAAGATAAAGGACAGTTTAACGTGGGGACACGTGGACATATGACAATATATAATTTGTATGTGGTATCCAAAGCTAAACAGATACTAGTCTCAATCACGAGTGTGGTAGAAAAGAAAAGAAAACATTAGTTCTGTCGAATTAGGGATAACAAACGCATGTATTACCATTATGAAGACAAAAGAACAACAGTCCCTGAATTGGTATTCAAAGACGCTAGCAATTTTGCTGATGCCCCAACTTCTTGGAACTGGATTTTGGTCTCCTAACGTGTTTCCAGCGTTCTCAACAAACAAAAGTATAATTGAAAATTTGGGCACATTCAGGCGTGTTTCGGACAGGGATATGTGAGGTTGGTAGACAAGTTTGTGCTCTTAGTGCGTAAAGATCACCACCAGCTGAAAGTTTCCTCGGTATCCATGAAAATAATGTGGCAAGATAGTTTTACTTCTCTTGTAAACAAAACCGGCGGGCATCACATGGTTTTTCTTTTGCAGATGGACTGAAGGACAAGATTGAAGGGAATGAGAGCAATTTGCTTCGAAAGCCAAATGGAGCATCTTCAAGTGTAGAATTGATCAAATGTATAGTTCATTCCTCGGAAGATCTATGTACTTCTCCTGATGTTTCTTCACCTCCAATGGATCTGCCAGTTTGTTCGGAAGCCAGGTTTGACAAGGGATGGAGTGCTGCTAGGGGATTTCTGAGACCAAGGATATTCTGCCTGGAGCATGCAATTCAAATTGAGGAGATGTTGCGTTCAAAAGGAGGAGCGAATGTCCTTGTAATTTGTCATTCAGGTAATGACAGTGCATAATGTTTTTGCACACCAAAGTAAGGGTTTTCAAACGACCTTGTCAACATATGGAGCTAAATTAGTTCTCTTTTTGGCCTTTTGTGATTCTGGTTTTGAAAAGTTAAGAAGGGGGATAATACAATTTTGCAAAACCTGCAAGCTTTTTTGTGGGAGCTATCAAAATGAATTTTAGTCATTAAGTTACCTTCGCTTCATAACACCTACCTTTTTACATTTTGAAAGGCAGCCATTTTCAGCTAATACTTCAGCCTCTAATGATCAATTTCAACAGTATGAGCTCGTCCCCGTCCCCGCCCCATGTCAACAATATGTTTTCTGGAATAACAAGAATATTATCCAAAATTAAGTGCTGTGGAGCAAGAACCACCTATTCGAAAAGAAAACGAAACCACTTAATAGTTCACAAGCGGTCTAAACTGTTAGGTATTTTTTTGCTCGGTTTATGTGCAATACTTGTTTATTTATCTTGTTGTCATGCAATGATGACTTGATAAGATAGGAATGAAGATGACGAATAATAATTAACATGATGATGGTACCAAGATACTTATCAAGAGAAAAAGTTGATATTAAGCTACTTATCTAGAGAAAATGATGATAATATCAACAGCAACACTTCTAACAAAGATTGTTGTATATTATGCTTATTGCCTTATCCATTGTTTAGCCATTTGCATTGATTTTTCCAATATTTGTTTGTGTAGACTTCCAAAAAATAAAGGCTCACGCTTCATCCGTCGCCGAGGAAATCGGTAGTCCTTTTGGGTACCATGATACTCCATTAGGTGATGCATCAAAGGAAGATCTGAACTTGATTGATCTTGCGATTGACGATGAAGAACACGATGAATGTGGGGAAGACTGGACCTCAAAATTGGGTATCAACTTACGGTACTGTATCAAGGTCAAAAAAAATTCTCCATCTAAGCAAGTGCAGCATGCTTTGGCATTGGGTGGGGTTTTCTCTGATGATACTGCCAATTCCAACACGTCAAAGCTTAAGTGGCCATCTAGAAAAACTCGGTCAAAACGGAACATAAATAACTCAGCCCATGTGAAACCGTCTGGGATCATTCGAATGGAGAAGAAGGATGAAGTGCTGGGATCCAAGTCAGATGGAACCACAGTTAGAATAGAAAGGAAACTTATCCAATATTCAAGAAAAAACTTCAAGTCTAAGCGTTGTGCAGCTGAAAGACATTGTGGAGGTTCAGATGAACCCATCAATAGCAATGTGTTTCGGGATACCATTTCTAACATTGAAAATACAGGAAAGGAGTCTTCTGGTGTAGGTGACTTGGGGGCCAATGGAGATTCTGAAATGGTTAATGATAATTGGGGGAAATCCGTTTCATCACAAACTGTGGATTCACTTCTTGTGGCCACTTCTGGTGTTGAAAATGTTGAGGAGGCACCGATTGATCACGATGAAATGATTGTGGGGGTCGAAGCTAGTGATTCAACAAAAGGGAATGGTTCCGAGAAAAATGAGCAATCATGTGCTGAAAATTCCTCTGTTGTGCTCTCCACTGAAATTGAAAGTGCTGTGGATTTTGATATTCAGAGAGCGCATCAAATCACAGAGGAAATAAGCACGACAAATGTGGCATCAGTGGATACTTCTGAAGGGCAATGCAGTATAAATTCTGACGGAGATGTGATGAAAGAGAAAGACGCCTCTAATCTTAGCAATTCGGGAGAGAACTTAGATACCAACACTGAGGTAGTTGAATGTGTTGAGATACCAACACCAAGTGGTCGTAAAAATAGTTGTTTGCCTGAGGAGAAAGAGGTGGAAACTACTGGCTTCATCGAGGTGTCCCCTATGTCAAATGCAAGAAATGGAAGCAAAAGGAGGAGAGAAGTGGAGTTTGATTTAAGTTCATTTATTAGGAGTCCATGTGAAGGGCTGAGGCCAAGAGCTGTGAAGGACGTTAAAAGAGGCGAAACTGAGAGTACTGAAATGGTTGAGGAGAAACCAGAGGCGAGAAAGGCAAAAAAAGCTTCGGATGGTTTGATTTCTCGCAAAGGAAGGAACGAGAAGGGAAATCGGCCCAATAGGTGTGACCTAGAAGGCTGCCGAATGAGTTTCCATACAAAAGCAGACCTACTCTTGCATAAGCGCAACCGGTGTACGCACAAAGGGTGTGGAAAGATATTTAGCTCTCATAAATATGCAAGGCTTCATCAACGAGTTCACGAAGAGAGTAGGCCCCTCAAGTGCTCGTGGAAGGGTTGCACAATGTCGTTCAAGTGGGCGTGGGCTCGTACCGAGCACTTACGTGTTCACACTGGGGAACGTCCGTACAAGTGCAAGGTTGAAAGTTGTGGCCTTACTTTCAGGTTTGTATCAGATTACAGCCGACACAGACGTAAAACCGGACATTACGTGGACTCACCACCAACCTGACAACGTTCTTCTCTCAGGATATGTAGTCATGGTTAATCAGTGATTGTGAGTTTCTGGGGCCACAAATGTCTCGGAAACCTTGTGTAAAGTACATAGGTTAGGGATTTGACAGATCCTTTTGTTGGTAGCTGTAAACCCTTCTGGGTTGTGAAGGTTTTCTTTTCAAATTTCATTTCATGTGGTTAGGAATCAGAACTTGTTTTTCTTGTATACTGTATTGTTTGGCCACACTGGCGTGCCAATTGGGTAGTTGAAATTGTTCTAATTTTGGATCCTCAACTCTGGAAGCAGGATTGTATGAAATAGTTGGGGCAAACTTCTGAAACATCATCCCATCTGCTTTGTTTATTAGCGCACAACCCCCTGTGGTTTACGGACTTATGTGCACCCCTAGTGATTACCTCCAAGCTAATGACCAGTTTATTGCACGCGCTTTGAAGCACTTGCAGCTCTGTTGTTGGCTTGTTTTAGGATGTATATGTCTCTCTCTCTCTCTCTCTCTCTCTCACTCAAATTTTTTGAGTCCCCTCATCCCCATGTCTCTCATCATTCTTCGAAAAAATGGCAGCTTGTTCAGTTAGCAGCCTGAGTGACGACACATTGGATTTGAGATATACTCCCCGCAAATGCAATTGTCAGCCATAAAGCCCATCGATCCTGAGAAGCCATCCAAAGGGAAGTTGTACTACGTCTGTGATGCAGCACTTGCATGGGGGTGATTTCTGGAGCTTGTGTAAGCCAATCGGGTTCACAAATGGAAGAAATAAGCCCGCTCGAGAGAATGGATGGGCCTCTTTTGGTGATGGATGATGATGATGAAAGGAATCTGGATTGTAATAGGGTTGTTTTGTGAAATGCAAGGGTTTGATTGAATGCAAAATGTGGCACGGCACGGCACAAAATCTGTTTGTTTGTATGTCTGTTCATTGTGAAATCTGTTCCATTCATTACTAGTGGAACACACAAAATCAGTTTGGGTACTCTTCTGGTGTTTGATTTCGTCCAAATCGTATGTACACAGCATCTCACCACAACACCAATCACACCCAGCATCCCAAAACCTAATTGACTTGGTCTAAAATGGTACTCCCTTCGTCTCATTTTAAGTGGCCACTATGAGAATATGTACAATTTTGAACCCCTACAAAATGCATTTCTCTATATATAATTTTTTAATTTGTTTTATATTAAATTAAAGTGCTCATTGAGTACTCTAATTTGGTGCCAAAAAAAAACATTCTACGAAAGTGTATTTTTTAACGTCCACAAAAAATACACATTTTCCAAAGGGATCACTTAAAATGGGACGGAGGGAGTAGATGACTTGCACCGTAAACATTCTACGGAGGGGGTTTTCTTTGGGCTAGGCTTTCATTGTAATATTTGGGCTTTTTAGGCCTTTTAGGTGTTTTTTTTGGGTAAATACCATTTGGGTGTTTTGAGCTTAATTGTTTTTATTTGGGCATTTAGGCCCACAGGTGTTTCTGGGCATTGCCCACGGGTGATTTTCCAACTTTTGGTTGGAACCCCTTTCCCCTCTCCCGACTTGATGTACCTTTATCAAGCTTAATAAATTTCTTTTGCCGATTCAAAAAGAAGAAGACTTGCACCGTAAACATATTGACTTGGTTTGAAATGTTACTTCACTTGTACTGTAAACTAATTGATTTGGGATACATCATTTTAGCACTTGATCCAAAAGTGTACATGAGTTGCACTGACCTAATCGACTTGGTCCAAAATGATACATCATTTTAGCACTTGGTCCAAAAGCATGCATGACTTGCACTGTAAACAAAATTGACTTGGTTTGGAAAGATACATGATTTGGACTGTCAATTAGGTTTTGGGATGCTGGGTTTGGTTAATGTTGTGGTGGGATTTAGCATTTCTGATTTCGGTAAGCCTCAAACAAAACCATTGAAAACCCATTTGCAATCGAATGCCGAGAAACCCTGGGACTTCACTTTCTCTCACGTCTCCACTTGGATCTAACGTTTTTGATAAACAAAAAATTTATTAATCTTTGAAAACGAATTACAAAGATTAAAAGGGACCGAGACTCAAAATGCCAAGGACCCGAGAGGGGAAATAACAAGACACAAAATGTGTAGGAAAGGTCAGTGCGTGGACTTATTAGACCATTGACCAACCTATTAGGGCCTGCCACGTGGCTGGTTAATATCACCATGGACACGTCAGAAGTTAACAAAAGTCAACAAAATGGGAAACCTCATCGCGAGAATAGCATATCTCGCGAGAAGAGGAATTCAAGGCATATTTGCCCAAGTATAGGGTATCCCCTGTGAAGGGACCCTGAACAATGAGGAATATACCCGTCGCGACCCACCTGCAAAGGAATGGGCGCGACAGGAAAGACACCAGTGTCTATGATCATGACTCGCGAGCTACCCTGACCTCGAGGCAGGGGTAGGGAGGACCTCGTGGGTCCTATTTGGAGTGTTGGCGCGATCTGAGTTGGTCGCAACCATGCCAATTATAACGGGAATAGGGGAGTGTAAGTGGCTTGGAGGGTTGAGAGGTTTAGGGATCGTCGCGAATGGCGTGGCGTGCACTGGATAAGAACGTCAAGGAATATCCTAACAGCCAGTGACGTCACCCATGTGACCCAGGTACATGGAAAGAGCACATGTCCTCATATGATTCGGGGAATGTCCTCTGCCAGCTAATGATTGGCTGGGGATCCCTATAAATATGAGGACATTCCTTCACAAATTCCAAGAGAGATTAATTCGGCCCCAAGGCACGGAAACCCTAGTGAAAGAAAGGTGATTGAGAGATTTGGAAATATAGAACATTGTTCTTGCTAGTGCTCGCGAGCACATCTCTCCTAGAGTTGTGCATAAGGGTGATTAATCTTGAGGAGTGGACTGAACACCGCTGCCTTCTCTTTCTGTGTGTTTGGCCTAAACTTTCGCCCCATCACTTTGTTCCTCTGTTTTACTCTGAATTAATTGTTAGCTATTGTTTGCCTCTCCAAAATTGATTTTATTTTGATTAACCAAGAACCTATCCTACAAAATGGATGGTAAGAAACCAACCAAACCACAGAAACAAAAAAAACACCTTAAACGACCAAAGCCCTTGGGCCAGAAAACACAGCAGGGAAGGCCACGAACGCACTCCAAAAACTACTACATGAAAACTACCAAAGCCAAGGCGCTCCTCCCTAAAAGCCCTCCAAGAGCAGGCAAAACCAGAACCCCCCAAAACGGCGAAACCTCCAACCAACAAAACTACCGCCACCAAGATCAGCCAGAGAACGCCCACCAAAAACGATAGTAAAATCAGAACTCCATTGAAATGGTGGAATCATCCTCCAAATCATCAAGAGCTTTGATTCCTGTTCAGAAATTTCAACACCTTGCACTTTTAGATACTTCTTTATATTGTAGCTCTCCCTACCAAATTTTTTTACACCAAATGAAGTGTTCATCTCCATACTCTTATGGGCTTCCTTGATTAAAATAGAAATCCTCTTATGAGTGTCGCTACTAGCATCCTCTTGAGTTGAAAGGGTGAGCCCATCGAAACTACCTTTCATTAAGCCCAACTTCAAAGACTTCGACTTCTCCTCTTTGTGATCCCGGCTAGACGTCCTAGAAAAGAAGGTAGCTTTCAAAGGATTCTTAGTCCATACAGGATTCCTTCGAAAACCATTTTTGGGCCTGGCTTTCTTCTTACGGCGCATGTAATTCATATAATTAATAAGGGGATCGGCAGAAACAAGATCAACAGATATGGAGTCGTCAAGACTAGAACTCGTAGTAGCCATGCCGTCCTCGATAATATTTCCCTCAGCTAGAGTAGCCTCCTTGCAAACCTCCACATGTATTGAACTCTCTGTGTAATGATTATTACCCAAAGGAGAGCTGGATTCCTCGACTGAGTAATCCAAAATATGGGCTCCATCATCAACCGCCTCATTTTCAAGACTATTCATTGTTTCCCCTACAAAAGAATCCACAACCCTTGAAATAGAAAATTGAGTCCCCACTTCCTTAGAATGATTACATGGCTCAATCTCCATATCCTTCTTCTTCGCCAGACTACATAGACCAACCTTCTCCATGGGAGGGCCAAACACATTAAAATCACAAGAGACATCATCCTCAGGCTCAACCTCAACCATTTCAAACACAGCATTCTTTCCAACTATGTTATCCCCTTTCTTGATCTTAATAGACATAAACACACGCTTTTCCCAAGAGGTTTCTGCCAAAGGGTCTTCTAAAACTTTAACCGAGTAGATAATGCCATTAATCTTAACGTGCACATCCTCATTAATGCAATCAAGATAATTCGTTAAGATAAACAAACGCCCTTTATCAAAAGCAATCAATTTCTCTGTTAACTCGTCAAGTCTAATCACATCACTCCACAGCTTACCAATATTATTTCCCTCCCTTGCTTTACCAAAGACGATTTAATTGAAGTATGTTTAGTTATTTAAATATAAGTCCACAAACCACGAGGTGTAATGTGCTAATAAACAAAGCAGAGTTGGTGTATCCATACATCCATACATGTTGGGTGTATCCACACATGTCGTAAACCACAGGGCGTGTTTCTGAAGTTTGCCCAAACAGTTACTCTGTGGTGACACTTGACCGAACTTTCTGTTTACTGCTCTAGAAGTCGGTTGTGTGGTAAATGACAATTGGGATTAAATTCTGTCTGCAAGCGGTGAACTGTAAGCCCATGTACCTTTATCATTATAATCTGAAACGTTTATCATGTAGAAATTGCAGACACTGTTTGAAGATCCTCCGCCACCCATGTCTCAGCCGTCGGTCTCGGCAACCAACGGTTCGGATTTTATGCCAGCACTTTTGACCGGCGCCGTCCATTGCCGAGTGAAATCCGGACCGTTGGTTGCCGAGATCGACGGCTGAAATTTAGGGGGGCAGGGAAAGGGGCAGAGGATTTGGTTCCGTAGACACTGGCGACTCCACCATTGCATGAGCGAGGTCGCTCGGTTCAAAAAATGCAATTGAAAAAAAATTTAAAATTCATATATAAATTAAATTTTCTTTGTTATTGTCAGCGCTGGGTTACTCGTTTGAGATTAAAATAAATGTTTCCAACAAACATAAATGTTCCAACAAAATTTGAAACAAATTGTTATAGCCCTAACAAAACAAAACAAGTCTAGCCCAATTATGAGAGCCCATATATAATAAACATGTAAGGATAGCAGTTGCCTGACTTTAGGTTCAATGTGGAAATACTAAAAAATTGAAGGGAATCAGACAACTTCTTTGCACACAGCTTTTCATCATAAATATCTTGTGTATTTTTGTCAGTGCTGGATGAAAATTCTGGAGCCGCCCCTGACTGCAGAGTAATACATCCACACAAAAAATTAATTGATAGGCATATCAAAAGTTGAGTTTTTGTTTATAAAATAGACAATCTGATTCGGTAAAAAAATTTAAACTTAAACTGTCCATGCATGCTTGTTTCATTTTATAAATCAAAATTCAACTTTTATTATATCCATCGATATCCGATCAAGCTGATTTTTTGTGTTAGTATACTACAGCTCTAAGGGTCTTACAATACAATGAACGCACGGTGGGGCCACAATGGTGGTGGTGGGCCCCATAATGGTGGTGTCGGAATACTTGCAGCAAGCTGAAAGAATTTGAATTCTTGTCAACTATGTGCTCAAGGATTGTCGAAAAAAAAATTTAAAAAAAATATGTGCACTCAAGGACATCGTTTGGGTTTAGCCACATCAAACTTGGCCCAACTTTTTTATTGTGAACGATAACTAAAACTTGAAATTGGGCTCGGACATCCCTTTACTCCATCGCCTTAGGAAGGCGATGGCGGGATGGGAGCTCAACTCAAAACAACAAACAGCAGGTTTGAGCTCATTCACTTTGTAAGAAGGAGAAATTAGTAGGGTACGTAAATCAACAAATAAGTGACTGGGGAGGAGAACAGTGAATGATTAACTTGATGAGACTAAGTGGAGAATCTATGGACTGGTGAAGAACAGGGAAAAATAGTAGCGAAGACCCTTGGCAGGAATTTGTCACCCCAATTAAAGCATGAATCAAGTGTGACTTCTCTCTAGAAAGAGTGTTTCTCTCTCTAGAATCGCCTGTAAATCCATCTAATCGTCCTCCCCAAATGAGGGGAGAATGCCCTATTTATGGGCCACTCGACATCTCTTATGGGTCGAGTGGACTAATAAACTGTGGGCACGTGTCGCAAAAAAAGTGCGCAAATATTCCTCCGTACTGTCAGGTTGTGGTCCCCCACGACACCCGCAGGAGGGTCCCATGGGTGCTGCTCCGCGAGTGCCCCCGCGGGTGTTACTCCGCAGGTGCCTCTTCGCGACGAACCCTTGTTCCTAGCCACCAACCCCAAAAATCTCTAGAAATCCCGAGAAAACGGCATGGTCAAGGTCTGCATCGGTCTCACCCTCGACATCACCGCACGAGCGCCATGATCATGACCTCCTCGGTCGTGCCACTACCGCGACCAAGCCTCTAAATGGCTCCCCCTCGGGCCCTGCAAAGTCGGCCGGGGGCGGAACATGTCGTATGGGTCAAATCATCTTTAGAGGACTGGCGTTTCTCTTCATCGTGCCCCATAATCTTGGGGAACATAATCGATTCCTTCATCATCGTCTCTCGTTCGAGACTTGAATGGTGAAGGTCATGTTGTCATCGGGTCGCCTCTTGATGGAGGCACTTCTGTCTGTCACTCGAAAATTTGGCTAAGTATGCAAAAATCACTTTTTTCAAAAAGTTTTGATTTGCGCGATAAAAAGTTCCTTGGATTTTTCTGATTCCAATGGTATATGAGGGATGATCTTTTTTAGTACAGGAAGGTTGTCTTTCACCCCTTTTTCTTCGGAGAAAAACGTGTAGATTTTCGCCTTTGTACTCAAAGTGGGGATGAGATTTTGATAGGATCGAAATTTCAATTTTCTGGCAATGCCATTAAAAGGGGGTACTTTTTTTGTTTTCAATAAATTAATTAAATTAACGATATTACTTAACTTTATTTATAGAAAATAAGTACCAAAAAAGGTCAAGGGTTCAGAAGGGCAGCAACTGGAGGTCCACCGGTCCAACCTACCATCGGTCCGAGCCACCCCCGGGGTTGGGCCCCGGTGGCAGGTTGCCGGGGATGGGTTCCCAGTAATAGGTCCCGGGATTGGATCCTTTTCATGCCTTGGTCCATAATTTTGTCCAGCCTCCAAATTTTCTAGTCATTTTTTCACGTGTCTCATCAATTTGCGTGCCACGTATCTCGTATTCTCCGTCCCTCCCTCGTATTCTCCGTCCCCTCCGCTTTTGTGTGTTATGGGGACAGAGCCATGAGTCCGTTCTCTTACTCCTTTCAATTAGCCTTTGGTACCGCTACACTCAGGGATGGATCCAAGGGGGGTCATGCAGGGGCACGTGCCCCCGCTGACCCCCACTTGTCAATGTAAAAAAAAATTAATTTTGGGAAATACGTTTCGTATATATATTATTTGTGTCAAGATTAGGTAACAAATTTTGCATCTTCTTTGGTGGTAAAGCACACTTCCTTTACTCCAGAGGTCGCGAGTTCAACTCTTGGCTCTTCTTTTTATGCTTCAAAATTTAAAAGGTTATCAATTAAGAGTAAATGTTGAGGTTTGAACCCAGGACCATGGTTCAAAAACCAATGTCTTCCCTCTTGCCACTAGACCAGAAACATTCATTGTACAGTAGCCAAGTAGTTTTATTATATATTCTGAACGTATAATGGTAATAACAATTTCCCCAGTTTTTTTTTCCCTAAATTTTAATTTTCTCCTTTCTTTTTTGTACTTTTTTTAAATAAAAATTATGTATTATAATCTTTATAATCCATAATAAATGTCTTAATTTAGTAAAATCGATGACTAGGAAAAACATTGCACGATTACAATTAATAAGGTGCGTCCATTAAATTAGATTTCTGAATCCGTCCCTGACTACACTCGAGCCCAGTGCAACTTTTTCATACAATTCTCTCACCCCTCCATGGGGGTACTCTCTGGGATGTGCTGCTTGTTGCAGCAACATGGGAAAATGCACCTTTTTCTAAGATGGGGTCTCTTTGCTGGCTGATAATTAAGGATCATGATTCTCCTATGCGATCCGATTATGTAATTAAAATTTGGCTTCACACAAGGTACCAATTTGATGGCTAGCCTCGTCCATGTAAAAAAAGCTAATCTTTCTTTCTTGGACAGGGAAAAAAGGAAAATACAGTAGTACAAAGAAATAAACAGTCCTAATGAGCCTCATTTCGAATAAAATAAGAGGATTTGATTGGATTATCAGATTAAACTTTTTGGGAAGCGTATTGTTTAAAAGCTTAAAAGGAAAAGTAATTAAAATTCGTTCCTTCATTGTTCATGTCGTTGTAAAATTCAAAAAATACTAGTACAAGTTTCGTCATCTTCATTGTCACAAGTTGTTTACAAGTCAAAACCATTGGTTGATTTTCTTTATGGTTTGTTACAAGCTGACGTGGCGCACTAGGTTAGTCTGCGGATCATTCTTAATTATGAAAATTATACAATATTGGCTAGTGGGATGGCTGTTTTAACTTGCAAAATCCAATCCAATTCGGCTTCTCTCATGTCGCTGTAAAATTCAAAATTCCTCTCTGTCCCTAAATAAAGTTGAGTATTTTATTTTGCGTTGTTCCTTAGTATGTAGTATGTGTTTAGAAAAGTTAATAACTAAAAATTTGTAATTATTTTGCCCTTTTAAAGAGATAATGGGGGAAAGTGGAGGATAATTTTAGAAAGTAAAAATAAAAGTTAATATGAGAGGTGTAAAGTGGAGGTAAAAATTGATGTGAAAGATGTAATGATGATTTTGGAAAGTTAAAGTAAAAGTTGATTGGAAAAGTGTAAAGTGGAAGTTAAAATTAATGTAAAAAATGTAATGAAAACATTTGTTTAATAAATTAAATTTACAAAACAACACATTTAAAAAAGGACAGACGGAGTTCAAGGTTCGTCATCTTCGTTATCACAACCAATTTAAAATTCAAAAGCATTGGATGATTTTCTATATGATTTGTTACAAGGTGACGTGGCGCACTGGGGTAGTCTGCGGATCATTCTTATGAAAATTATACATTGGCTAGTGGGATGGATGTCTTAACTTGCAAAATCCAATTTGGCTTCTCTCTTCGTCTCTATCTATTTGTTCGTGTAAATGCTTCTGGTTGAATAAAGATAAAAGTAAGGGGAGTTACCTCATACGTACTCCTTGGATAAAGTTGATTCTCACATTACAACCAAATCTTTCATGGATAAGTCAACAATGTATCCAAATTAGAAACCCACAGCATTGGTTTGGTACCGTGGTCAATGTTTGTGACTTAAGGGGTTATTTCCTACTAAGGTGAAATTTTTGTGGTGCTATCAATTTTTATTGTATCAGTTCAAACAGAACTTTAATCAAGATTTAATTGCATTCTCTGTTAGTAGACAATAACATTAAAATCCCAGAGATTAATCAAGGTGCGCTTATGTTGACCCGGACCTAAGTTATAAAAAAACAATGAATCTAGCAAAACATAACTCCATAGTCCAAACTCCAAACCAAGAGATAATAGGCGTAATGGAGCATTCATTATATCGTAGTAACATTTTTTAGTGTATCGTAACTTTTCAGCAATGTGATTCCTAGTATTTTTTCATAACATTTTGGCGCGTATCGTAACTTCTATGGGAAAAAAAAATTGTAACTTTTGTCAATTGATTCGCAACTTTTATAGAGCTGCATATGATACACACTCAAATAGGAGGTGTGTATTTTAGCTAATAAGTAGATGTTTATCTTTAGCTAAATTTCGTTAGATAGGACTAATTTTTTTTTAAATTTTGAAAAGCTTATCCAATAAACCAAATGGTAAGATACCCTAAGTAGGCTGTTTTAGATAATTTATGAATTGGTTAATTACTAACATAATTAGCTAATTATTTTAGCCAATCAACTTGTGCCACTTGAAACATATATATAGAGCTCTTCTCAACAAATAAACCCTTATGTATACCATATATAGTATAGATATAATTATGGAGTTCTTTTTTGTTTTTTTTTTTTTTTTTTTTTAAAAAAAAAAGGGAGGTGACATATCCAAATGTTTATGTTTATGTTTAAACAAGAAACAAGTGTACGTATCATCGGTATTTTGATTCATTTCTCATGCGAAGGTCTCTACAATAGTGTACAAAATAAAAGAACAAGAACGGGCCAAAATTGGGGAGATATGGAGGGTACACACAATGCTATTTTCTTGTCGTTGTGGGTATCTTAATAATTTAGCAGGGACAGTCAAACGTCACTATTACAAAAATCCCAGTTATTCATTGTCTTTGTATAGCTTTAGTCACACTCCTAAAAGCCTAATCTTTCTAGGTGAGATCTATCAAGGGTATAAAATATTATTTAATGACAACAATCACGGTTAAAAAATGTGATCGTTTCAGGTAAAAACTGAGATTAAAACTAATTCCGAGTGATTTTTTGCTTTTTGATCTCGGCTTTCTTTTAAAGTGTGGTTAAATGTGACAAATGATCACGTCCCAAACGTGTGATCTTTTATGGTAAAACTAAGATGAAAATAAATTAGCGTGTTCTTTTCTTGTTTGACATCTCACTTATTTGAAAAAACTGAGATCTTTTCTGGAACACAAAATAAAAATAAAAAATGCTGCCATGTATACTATTTTCATTAATCTGAACTATTTATTCGCACCAATATACATTAATTACACAAACAATAAGCATAATTTTGCTGAAGTTACCACAAAATAAAGAAGTTTACAAATTAACTAGAATATACATAGAACGAGCCTCAATCTATTACTCCACCTAAGTTACACTAGAAAAAAAAATACAATTTCGATACAAAGGGAGAGATGCGCCCATTTGCTTGTTTGGGGGCAAAGTAGGTATTTTATACAATCATACTTTATCCATCCCTCATATAAACTAGTAAGGTTTTTCTAACGTGTATTCAGACACATTTCAATACACCTTTTACACTTTCACATATTCTTATATACTTTTTACATATTTCAATACATTTCAAAAAAAAAAAATACTATAACAAAACAAATAAAAACAAATCAAGTTACTTTTTTACACCCTTTCTTAAATTATACATCTATAAATATATATATCAAATTACTTTTAAACACCCTTTCTTAAATTAATACCTCAATAATTATATCTATCTCTTTATAACGCGAACAAACGAGCCGATAAGGTTGGAGATAAGTTACACTCCGTACTCCATGCCTCCATACTCTCAACTTTTGTTCACTAACTTGGACTCAAAATTATGATCCGGACTTTTATAAAACACGTAAAAGAACTACTCTAGAAGTCTACAACCCAGTATGACAAGTGACAACATTGATAAGAAATCAATCCCCCACAATCAATATAAAAGGTTAAATTACAAGGACACCCTAAAACACGTAAAAGAACTACTCTAGAAGTCTACAAAATCCCAGTATGACAAGTGACAACATTGACAAGAAATCAATCCCCCACAATCGATATAAAAGGCTAAATTACAAGGACACCCTCTCAAATATTATGTTTTGGCAACTTGACCTCCTAAACTAAAAAACATGCCAACTTGACCACCTCAACTATACTGTATGCATACATATATATATACGAACATCGGATCCGAGACATCAACATTATACTTGGCGAAGGCGATGCGAAAGAACTCTGAAATGCTGTTGAATTCCGAGTAGACGTTGGTTTCATCGAGTGGATTTTGAGTGGAGTGGTTAGGGTTAGGTTTTGGTTGAGTGGAATTAGGGTGGAGCTGAGCTAGGGGCTGGGGTGGTGATTACCCTTTTCAAAATCAAAGCTTGAATAACAATTAAAAGACGAAACATATGAAGTTGAGGAATCAGCTGTTGGGCAGAGGTGGCGTGCCTTCCATCAAACAGAAATCAGCTTGTGTAGTGGGTTGATGCCGTAGCCATAGATAAATGGGTATGTGGTTCAAAAATAGCTTCAAATATTGGTGGCTACGGCGGACAAAGGGGTTTGTAAGAGAGAGGAAAAGAAGGAGATAGTGTGAGGGAGACTTTTTTTTTCTGAGAGAACCTAATTTTAAGAGGGGTATTTCAGTCTTGTAACTCGTTCTCGTCCAAATTTTTAATGGTTCTGGTTTTAATAGTTGAGGGGTCATGCTGGCACGTTTTTTAGTTTAGGGGATCATTTTACCAAAACGTGATAGTTGGGGGGAATCCTTGCAATTAAGCCGATATAAAACAGTCTTCCTTGTGAGAGCTGTCAAAGCCACAATTCATCAGCAATCACCGCCTCTCCAACCTCCCATTCTCTCTTTCTATCCCAAACTACGTGTCGAAAATGGCAGCCGCAGCACCGCCGCCCCCGCCGTCCGCAGCCCCCACCCCAACCACCACATTACCACCAGGAAACCAGCCAATCGGCTACCCACTCTTCGCCAGAATCCGCCTCGCCACTAAATCCGACGTCCCCCACATCCACAAACTCATCCACCAAATGGCCGTCTTCGAGCGCCTCACCCACCTCTTCTCCGCCACCGAATCCTCTCTCTCCTCCACCCTCTTTGATGATAACCCCTCTCCTCCCTTCCACTCCTTCACCGTCCTCCTCCTCGAAACCTCTCCTACTCCCTTCCTCCAATCTTCTCTCTCATCCGCTTCCTCTCTCTCCTTCCCACCCATCACCAAATCTTTCACCTTCGACCTACCGATTGCCGACCCAGAATCCGATCTCTTCAAGTCGGACGAAAACGGCGCCGTGGTAGCCGGGTTCGTGTTGTTCTTCCCGAACTACTCGACGTTCTTGGCGAAACCCGGGTTTTACATCGAGGATTTGTTCGTGAGGGAGTGTTACAGGAGGAAAGGATTTGGGAAAATGCTGCTGTCGGCCGTGGCGGCGCTGGCGGCGAAGATGGGGTACGGGAGGGTGGAGTGGGTTGTGCTTGATTGGAATGTGAATGCGATAAAGTTTTATGAGGAAATGGGTGCTCAGGTTTTGCAAGAGTGGAGGATTTGCCGATTGAGTGGTGAGAATCTCCAGGCTTATGCTCATATGCCTGATTACAACAAAAACTAGGGTTTGTTTTGGCTGGCTGCTGGACTTCCGTTTTAGTACGTAATTTTTTCCAATTTTTAGTTTATGAGACGAATGGGGAATTTGGGGGTTTTATTAGTACTCCAGTAAGACGAATTTGGGTTACGATTCTAATTTTCTCATTTACTCTTCACATTTTCAAACTTTCTTTTTAATGAAGTGTTGTTGCCCCACATTTGGACGTTCTTTTCTTGTAGTACTATTATAGTACTATGTTACTATTAATTTAATCTCTTTTCTGGCTTCTTTCGTTTGATTCGGTAATATATACGTACATATAAACTCTGTTGATCGACTTCGGAAGTGTAGATGATTGTACCCTTGGCTTAAAGGGGAGGATTCGGTTCGTGTCCGAACACATGGACTTCGAACTCTCTTTTACCCACTAATTTCTCTCTTAGGGAATTGAACTTCACGCCCCCATTTCAATATCTTCTTCCTTTTTGTTTGTATTAGGGTGAAATTACTGAAATATCTCTCCATTTTATAATCGCTTGGGGATGTAGAGGTTGAAATGGAGGGGTATTTCAGTAAATTTACCTTAATACAAACAAAAAGGGGTGTAGATATTGAAATGAGGGTGCAATTCTCCTCTCTTAGAGCAAGCCCAACAAACTCCCTAAATTGGCTCACATCCCTATTTTAGGGAGCCAAACCCCAATATTAGGCTCCAACAAACTCCCTAAACCCCTCCCTAAAATACAAAAATGAATAGTGCCTCC
>JAXBDA010005049.1:0-26125 GCA_036023075.1 Gaultheria prostrata
CGGTTTGGATTTTGTCAAAACAATTTTTAAAACCTTCAAAACACCCAAAAGCTTCCAGTCAGGGATCCCTGACTGGAAGCTGGGCCTATATATATATATATATATATATATATATTGACGTGACATATCTCATGTAACGTGCCACTAAATCTCATATTTGGTACACCAAATATGAGATTTAGTGGCACAACTATGAGATTTTGTGACTGTCCGTATGAGGGTGCATAAGGTGCCACTAGATCTCATATTTGACCATATGAAATTTTGTGGGCTTAAATATGAGATTTTGTGGACTTATATGAGATTTTCTGACTACCCGTATGAGGGGTGCATACCGTACGCGTTTCATACTTCTAGCCACACTATATATTTGAGTCACAAAATCTCATATGGAATAATTTATAGAGGGTGTGTACAGTAACAAAACCCTTGATTGATTAATACCAGTATACACACATGTATTTGCGCATGTATATGGTCCTAACACCCTAAATACCCATTCCCTTAACTATGGTCCTAAACTAACCAAGCCATCTCTCCCAACATCAATCCATCTCTTCCTCATGTCAATCTTTGTTTACCCATTTTTGTTAGCCACTTTAAATCAGCCACTCACAAAGCTACACACCCTCACGAGGACTTCCTTTAACTGAAGAACATTTCCCTCCTCTAAACACTTCATTAACCAATAGTTCTAAGACCTGAATACAACTCTCTATATTACACTCTCCCCTAATCCGAATTTCTCACTCTTTCACACACTTAGCCTCTACATTTTCACCCCACACAAAAGTAAAAAGATAAGAAGAGAGAGATTAGAGTTGAACCTCCAATGGAGTTCTAGGAGAGAGAGTGTTGGGTTTTAGTATACAAAACTCCACACACAAATCCGAGATACAAATCTTCTTCTACATCCTCAAGCTGTCAAGCATTCATAAACTTCTCAAACATCCATACCAAAGCCACCACGGAGCCACCCTTCCGGTCATCTTCTTCAACACCATTTTTTTCACCAAATTCTCATTTCCTTGCTTTGATCTTCAGAGGAGAGAGAGTTTAATGTTTGTCAACTCTCCCTAAGTAATAATAATATGTTATAAATTACTCCCTCCGTCCCAATTTGCTTGCCTCTTTTGGGGAAGTGAGTTTTTAAGGGGTGTGAAAATTTTGTATTGTCTTTTCTGTTTTGCCCCTCAGTCCAGTCAATATTACTGCGGCCAATTTTGTGGGGGCTAAATTTTTATATGAAACTCAAAACATATGCAATATACAAAGTTTTCAAAATCATAAAACCGTTATAAAATAAAAGATAATGGATAAGCCAATTGAGATGGAAAAAGTATTTTTAAGAGTAAAACTAGAAAGTGACCCTGTTTTAATGGATATTTTTAGAAATGGAACAAATATTTTGGGTCATCCCAAAATGGAAAGAAGGACCAGCAATTTGGGACAGAGGGGGTATTACATAGTTATTGTATGCATGTAAAATTTCTAGCCTATCGTAAGCTGCCACATGTTGCAGGGCCTGACAAATAGGGCACAATAAATGGCCAATCAAATGCGGCCAAGTGTCCATAGGTTAAAAGTCAAAGATATGTGGAGGGACCAATCAGATGGAGCCACGTGTCAAAATGATGCAGTTATTAATTTATCAAGTCCGGCCAATCAAATTATGCCACTTGGTGAAACAAATTTTGTATCTCTTTATATGTAATTATATTTCCTAAAATAAATAAGAAGAAAGATATTTATTAAATTCTAATTATTTTCCTTTAAATCAAATATGGAAATAATTAGAGAGATTAGTATGGAAAGAATTGCAGCTTGTCATAAAATCTCCATCTCACATCTCTATAAATTGAGGTGCCCTCCCTCATATTCTAGACACATTCAAGCTCTAGAGGTCTGAAGATCAAAGCTCCAAAGTCCTTCAGAACTCTTTGAAGTCATCAACACATTGGAGCTTCCATCAGACATTCAAGCATTTAGAGCTCTGAAAATCAAGCCTTGAAGCCCTTCAGAATTCCTTCAAGTCGTCAAAATTCCAGCTTGCGTCCGACATTGAAGCTTACATTCAGACATTCAAGCATCTAGAGCTCTAAAGATCAAGCCTTGAAGCCCTTCAGAATTCTTTCAAGTCATAAACACATTGAAGCTTCTATTCAAGCATCCAAGCTCCAGAGCTCTAAATATCAAAGCCTCCAAAGCCCTTCAGAATTCTCCAAGCCCACGTCAAACAAGACGGTTCTTCGATCAAAGCTTCAAAGCTCTGAAGAACATTCAAGCTTCCATCAGCTATTAAAACTCTGAAGATCAAGTTTCAAAGCCCTTTAGAATCCTTCAAGTCCACATCAAGCAAGACGCCTCTTCAGATCAAAGCTTCAATGCTCTAAAGAACGCTCGAGCCAAATTCACAAGTCATCAGTGTCCTTCTACTAAATTAAGAAGATCTCAAATTCTGATTTGAGGCCAAGCTCCAAAGCCCTCAAATCAACATCTCCAAATCCGCATCTTCTTTAGCCAAATTGAAAAAGATCTCAAAGACCGATTTGAGAAGAAGCTCCACAGCCCTCAAGTCAACGGTCATAAATTCCCATCTTTTTTTTTTAACAAAATTGAAGAAGATCAAGTAGTTCAACTTGAGAAAAAGCTTCAAAGCCCTCAAGTCAAAATCCATCAAATTTGCTGTGATCTTCGCAAAGACCAAAGAAGATCTCGGTGTTTAATTCGAGAACAAGCATCAAGCCCTCGAATCAAACTCTTGAAGAGAAGAATCAGAGGATTTTTTTTTTTTTTTTGATTAGAAATTGTTATAGAGATTGTAAACCCTAATTTTTACATCAATAAATCGACTTTGGTCAGCATCTTTTTTTTTTTTTTTTGCAGACTCAAAATTTGTGTGATACAGTTATTAATGATTTCTAAATCTTATTTATATTATTGTTAAGTAAATATTAAGGAGAAACATTTTTACTAATAGGGCTAAACCTGATCAAAGGACTATTATACCTAGGGGTGCTCACGGTCTGGATTGATCCGGATTGGCATGAATCCAATCCTAATCCGCGAGTCACGGTTTTTTGAAAAATAAAATCCGTGTCCAATCCAAAAGTCTCACGGTTTGGTTCCAATCCGATCCGCGAGTCACGGATCGGTTCCAGATTTGTCCACGAATTTTCAACTTATTCTAAAAAAAAAAAATCAACATTCATTCAAAAACCCATACTCAACATTGAAACAAATACTTCACTAGTACAGTTAGTAGATAAGAATATAAAGCATCAAGAAGAACAGAGAAAGAACAGTCACTGGAAAGAAATAATGAAAGCTTATTAAACATTCCAACAAATTAATTGAATAAATCTAAACTTGAACATTATGGAATCAAAAAATTTTTTTTGATAAGTAATGTGGAATCAAAATAGATAGCCAAAAAACAAAATCCAAGATTCATTTTGGAATTCCAAACACAGTAGGCTATAACCCTCCATATCAAAATATCAAATTGAAAATATTATAAAAGTGGTAACATTATTTATCTATACATATATATTTATTTTTAAAAAATTATATTTAATAAAAATCTCACGGTCCGGATCGGTTAATCCACAGTTTCAAAATTACAATCCGTGTCCGGACCGCGAGTCATGGTTTTTTATTTTTTGAATCCGTATCCGGACCATTAATCCACGGTTAAAATCCAAAACGCGTGGATCTGTTCGGTCCAGACCGGATTCACAGTTCACCGGTTTTTTTGAGCAGCTCTAATTATACCCCATATTTAACCAAATTACCACACTACGCCTATAATTTATTAATGACTGCTTTACCTTTATACTTGGTTAAATTTTCATTTACCCCTATGCTTATAAATTACCATTCTGACCCTACACTTTTTACTATTTTACCCCAATGAGTTATCAATTTTCACTATTATCCCTAAGTTTTGATAAAATACACTTTGATCCCTAGAGTTTTGGTTAATTACATTTAAACCCCTTTATTACACCAAATGAATTGGTAAACTTTAAATAATACCAATTCTTGAGATATTGGCTTCACTCACTACTTTCTCCCAATAGAGAAAGAAAAGATGTCATTTCCCTCTAGAACTCAAACAACTTAATAATCCTAAATTTAACACCTTATACTCCAAGATACCAAAAGAACTTTTGTGCTAAGCTACAGGGAACTCAAAAATCATCGTCGACCAATCTCAAACCCTTATGTGAATTATTTGTACGCTCTCAATTGTCGGTCGTCATTCTTTTTTAAATTATATATTGTTTAATTCCAAGCTTTTTGATGTTCATGGAATGTTAGAAAGGACAATTAGGTTCATTGGGAATGGTGAATGCGTTCACATAGACCTTACTAAGGTAAAGGATAGTGTGAAAAGTTGTAAAGACCTGAAAATTCGCATAAAATTTTTTGAATTTAAAATTGGACATTTAGGAATTTCTTTTAGAAGTTTACGTGCGGGTGAATGTGAGAAATGAATTGGTTTGGGACCTTTTAGTAACACATTTATGACTTGAGGGGTGTGAAATGTAATTAGTGTATTTGGCCATATAAATAGGAAAAGGAAGAGAGAGAATGATTTCTCTTTCTCTCCCTCCCCCAAACCTTAGTCGGCCCTCTCTCTCTCTCTCTCTCTCTCTATTTCTTCACCCCTCCACTCCAAATCACTCCCTCTCTCTCAAGTTCCACTCAAACCCAACATAGATCTGCCATCTACATATCGATTGAGCTAGGGATTCATGGATATTCACTCCAAGAGGTGGATTTTCAGTGGGTTCAAGCTAGGAGGAGATTAGGGTTGATCAAGTCCTTGATTTGGAGCTTAAACACCTTGAGGTAAGGGTTTCTTGCATGTTTTATTTGTGTTTGTGAATATATTTGTAGTATGAACCTCAAATTAATCTTGTTTTTTTTATTTGATAAAAAACCCACTTCATAGGGTTTGGAATGTGAGATCTTTTTCTTGGTTAGACTACTTAATCCCTTTGTTGTGATTGATTATATCTTCCCTTAGTTGCACATAGTTTGTTTGTACCATAAATTTTTAGGTTTGAGCAAAACTTATTGAGTTTGGACCAAAATACCAAAATTTGCAGAAAATTGTGCGTAGGGTGTCTATTGGAATTTCTGTCCGAATGGGGGAGCCCGACCGTCTGAAGGGTTTTGGCAGAATGTGTCCCGGGTGTTGTTTAATAACCCTTGTCGGCCCTTGACCCTCGTTTAGTCCCCCGTTTGCACTGTATGTTGTGACACATGTGATTCAAACTTGGAAACTAGTTAAATGTGAATAAAATTGAAATCAAGAATGAGAAAGTAGTGTGAAGGAATAGTACTTAGTAGACGCTCATGGACACGTAATGATGTAGTACTATGGAAACCCTCGACTAAATTGGAAATGTAATGAATAGACGCGTGGTTAAATCGAAGGATATAGAAAGTCAAATGACGTGGAGATGATGTAAGCTACTTGGACCATTACCCGATAGGCCGTTAGGAAGGGTTATACAAGACCTATAAGATCAGAGAAGAGACAACAAGTCCTCGAACCCCATATGTTAATTAGATGAACAAAATGAATCTAAATGTGTCGTTAGACACTAGTTGAGTATTGTAGGACACATGGGTACTTGTAGGATACGAGGGACATTTATTGAGTAGTTCTGGGACACGTGTGGGATACACGGATACTTGTGGGACACATGAATACATGGGGGATACATATACACGTGTAAGATGTGTGGATACTTGTGAAATACTTTGGATACCTACAAATGTTTAAACATGTGACAGATATTCGTTATTAAATACGTGTTGGACACTTGAGGTTGTTTGGCGTGAGTTAACAGACACATTTGATGATCTTGAAGAGAGTACTTAAATGTTTTTGAGTAAACAAATGGTAATGATCATGTGGTAACTAAGGCGACCATTCGGTGCGTCCCTAGGCAAGGGTATCGAGGCCCGTGAATCTTGGCAGGGGTGAATGAGGACCATGAAACTTGGCTTAGAGATCCAAATACCCTTGATGTGGTTATTGAATGTCATGATTAATGGAGTGATTTGAAACAAAGGAAGAAAACTTGTATTTTGTTAATGTGAATTTCATGGTATAGTAGAGATAGTTTCACGATGGTCGTTTGGATCCGAATGATTGGACTTCGAGATAATATGTGGGGATTCATTAAGTTGTAATGTCATGACGAGTCACGTGGTGAGAGGAAAGGTCTGTAAAGGATGGTTAAGGTTGTTGTATGGGTGTAAGTAGGTGTGTGTGTGTGTGTGTGTGACGAGTTGTTCTTTTGTAGTTGTGAATTAGCTATGTGTCATGAAATTCGCTTGTAAACGTTTAAAATGCAGTACTCATCATTCTCAACACTTCCGTTTGTACATTTATATAATTGGTAAAAGAAACCTCTACAGGGCGAAGTGACTGCTCACCCCCTGCTATTTTTTCAGGTACAAAATTGAAGAGCATCAGTTTGGATGCTTGATGTGCATGACGCTATGAGAGCATGACATGAAGAGCATATGCATCATTTGTAAAACGTTGTCTTTCAGAAATTTAATATGTACCTCTAATCTTTCCTTTCCTTTCCTTTGAAATCTCATAAGAATGTAATAACTTTAATACTTTTAAACATTGTTTCTCATGGGATATGGGTACCTGGTATGGATCATGGTTATGTGTAATGGAATTGACGTTGTGAGGTGATTTTTGGTAGAACCTATAAAGAATTATTGAGATAGTCTGCGGAGGAAATGATTACTTGTTTAGGTTAAAAAATTGAGGGCGTGACAAAAGTGATGGGAGATCGATGTTGTGACTTTAAGCCGTTGCGATGGCTAAGGGACTGCTGGACCTGGAATGATTTATCGGCATGCGTGCTGAGGGAATTGCGGGACCCAAAATTATTTATCGCCATGCCAGAAGTATTATTGTGAAAATTGTGTTCGACCCTAACGGACGATACGCCATAAGAAAACTCTAGACCACATAACGTCTTCTTGTTATACTCTCGTGTGGATCCATGCAAAAGTGTATCATTTGGGTATATGTGCATAAGACTCCGATGCAGGACAAACAAGAAGCGATTGGTCCCATGACACGATCGGGATTAGTGGATATGGAAGAGGAAGCTTGTGAAAAGAATCCGTATAATTCATTAAGTTAAAGGCTAGCAATAAAACAAATGATGTATCTGTCAATCAGACTAATCGGATGGGTTTTCCCAACAGAGATAAGGTGCTGAGGAATCAACCAAAAGAGTGGAGATCTAAAGAGTGGAGACCAAAGAAATTCAATAATGGAGTGTCTGAAAATAATCAGAGAAAATCTTATTTGGATGCTTTAAAAGGCAATGTTAAGAGCAAAGACAAGAAACCAATCGTGCTTAAGGAGTAATGAATGGCTTCATAGGAGTGCTATTGCAAAATTATCTCCGGTATGATCCATGGCTCTTATTCAAGATCACCTTAAGAGTCTGGGATATGCTGAAATTAAAGTTAAGATCATGGGAGGTAACTATGTGGTGTTAATTTTCCCTAATATTGCAGACAGAGATTCTATGTTTGATAATGGGAAATTTGTCTGGCTTAAACAATGGTTTATTGAGTCGCATAAATGGGAAAGATTCACAATAAAACCACCACACTGTTGAATTGTCTGGCTTAATTTCTATGGTATTCCAATTCATCTTTGGAATGCTGTCAACTTTATTAATCTTGGTCAACAATGGGGAGAGGTTCTGACTGTTGCAGATGAAACATCAAAGGGTCTATCCTTTGCTGTGGGGAAAGTGATGATAAACACCTCTGAAATGAGCTTGATCAATGAAGTGATGAAAGTGGAAATAGAGGTGAGTTGTTTAAGATTTGAGTAATTGAAGAATAGATGGTGCTGAACACGTTCCTTAAAGCAGATTGCACTTGCCAAGGATGCAGAGTTCAAGAGCCCTTAGTAAATGTTCAGAATAAGTCTGGGAAGAAGATAAAGACAAAGATAATGACAAGGATGATGATGATGAGAGAATAAATGAAGAAATTGAGGTGGAGGATGACATGTCCAAGATCGAAATAGTGCCTGACTCTGTGGATGATGCTGATGTCGAGGGTAGTAGGAAAATTGATTTGGTGGATTATGATTAGTCAAAGGTGGAGTATGGTAGAAACATAATGGAAGAGAATGTGGGTGACAATTTAATTGAGGTAGTTGGTAATCCGACTGCTGTCAGGAATGTTCTTGGAGAATTAAATTTGAATTTGAAGGAAGGAAATAAAGTGAGTGGTTGTGGAGAGTATTTCAAGAAGTTTAAAGGAGCAGAACTTTAATGAGACCTTGAGGCAAAATATAAGCATTAATACCATTGGGAAGCAACTTATCAATTATGGGGAAGGCAATTCAGTTTCTCAAAGACAGCTGTCGACCAATAATCTTTCTTCATGCTGGAGTTTGGTACCCTTTCACAGAAATTTGGAAGGTAACGAAGGGGCTAAGGGCAAAAGGAAGCAAAAACCAATTGAGGAGATTTTAGGAATTCCAAAATCAAAAGGAGATAAAAGGAGTGGTAAAAAGAAAAAGAAAAAGTGTGTTGTATATCGTTCAGCTATTGCTGCAGCTGCCTTTTCTGCTCTGTCTGTTTCATCGGTTGGCATTCAAAACAGGAATAGGATTTTGTTAAATGAAGCACAAGCGACTTTGTCTGTGTCAAAGACAATAGGTGAGGATTACATGGGGGATGATAATAAGGTTTTAAGTAAAATAATGACTATGGAAGAGCAAGATGAGAGACTGCATGAATGAATTAAGGTGTCTGACTACCTTAATCAGCTACAGAAGTGATAAGAGGATCTGGGGGTGGGGTGTTGGATTGGTCTTATTTATCTCTTACTCAATGAAAATTCTGTCATGGAATGTTAGAGGCATGGGCTTAAGAGAAAAGAGGGGAAAGTTAAAACTGTTGGCGAATCAAAGGAAAATTGATGTCTTGTTCATTCAAGAAACTAAGCAAAGAGAACAGTCAAAATTGTTTGTAAACTCTTTGTGGGGGCATTCAGATGTGGAGTTCATGGAGGTGGATGCTGATGGGACTGCTGGGGGCATGGAGGCATCTTGTAGTGGCAGAAGCTTTTTACTACTCAAAGGTATTATTAAGCCAGACTTTTGTTGTGTCTTTATAAACGTGTATGCCCCTTGTAATGTTTCTGAAAGAAGATCACTGTGGGAAAAATTACAAAACTTAAAATCCTCTTTTCCTGATCCATGGTGCTTGGGTGGGGATCTAAATGAGATAAGATCCATCAGTGAAAGGCAGGGTTGTTCTAGAAGAGATATTGGTATGAGAGACCTCAACAATTTTGTGGATAATTTAGAATTGGTGGATTTACAATTGTTGGGGAGGTCATTTACTTGGTCAAACTCACAGGAAAATGAAAAATGGAGTAAGATTGATAGGTTTCTATTGGAAACTGATTGGCTTGATAAATTCAAATTAAAACAATGGGGCCTCCCAAGATCTATGTCTCATCATTGCCCCATACTTTTAGTGGATGATGAAAGGGATTGGGAGCCTAAACCATTTAAGTTCTTTAATGCTTGGCTTTTGTGGACACCCGCCGGGCGGCCGCCCACACGATAGCGATGGCTCCCCAATTCGATTTGATTTGAAAACGAGTTTTGGAGTCGCCATCCGAGTTTAAGAAATGAACTCGAGAAACCAAAAAGAGTGACTCGTTATGCCCAATGGTTTTGAAAATGGTTTTACTGGTCGTGCGAAAATCTTTTTGTTTCCGGGCTTGGGGGTTTGGTTACGAGGGGGAAGGGTTTTAATGCACCCCCCTCGCCCGATCCGTGAACCGGTCTCTACTAAATAACTTGTGGGATATTAAAAATGTTTAAAATCTGATTTTATACACGTAAATAAGGTATGAAACATGTACGCGAGATAAAATACAGTAAAAGAAATTGCGATGTTCGTGTGCATATGTAACTACAATGAGATGATGATGATAACAAATGATTGTGTCATAAACAAGATTATAAATGACCAGAATAAGATGAAGTTAGAAAATAAGATTAGAATGAGCAATGGAAGTAATGAAAGGTACAACAACTGTCAATCAATCGGTTATCAGAGTAGAGGTTGGGCGCCCAAGGTGACCTTGGGCGCTCAAGGTCTCAAAAACTCAACAGTTTCAACCTTGCTTTCTGGTTTCAAGAATACTTTACTTTGACCTTAAACAACTTCAAAAATGATTTTTCAACTCATAAATCCAGAACGGAACCTCAGCAAAGCAGCCAAAGGTAATTTCAAACAAAAACATGGATTTTTGAACATTTAGCTTTCAGAAAAATCCATAGGCGAGATTGAGTTTGAGTTGAGAGAAAAGAGGAATTGACAACAGATTGATGAGCAACTGAGATGAACCCATTCACACTTGGGATAGCAATAATTATAACAGGATGAATAAAATGCATGCACTGCCCAGAAACCACCTTGAGCGCCCAAAGTGATCCCTGGTTCTCACTTTCTTTCAATCTCTTTTTGTTTTATTACTCATATATTCACAACCTCTTTACCAAATATCTCTGGAAAATAATTTTCAACAATAAACAAGAATTAAGAGGCATGACTTATGAATAATAAACAAGTTATTGATTTTATTCCTTGAATTATTCATGAAAAATAAAAGAAAAGGTGAGATGAGAACTTGAGAGAAGTGAGATAGGCTGATATAATCACTCAACAACACACACACCCTCCTGAAATGAGATGTAATAGCATAATGATGACTAAAAGGAACAAAATAAACAAAACAGTAACCTGAATGAGAGACACCTTGGGCGCCCAAGGTCAGGTTGGGCGCTCAAGCTATCCCTTGGCTTGCATATTTCTGTTTACTTCCTTGCTTTGCTTGTGATACCCCTTTGAGTTCATAAGCCTCTGATCACTTCAAAAATGTTGGTTTTTGTGTTCTTTTTCTTGTCAAATGTCAACAAACTTTATTTTCTCCTTTCAAATATGAATAAAATCAAACAAATCCTTTTGATAGTTATTCCAAAATGATCAGAGCTTATACAAGACATAAATATTGCATATTATGATGATCAACAACTGATTAAAGTAACAAAACACCCCAAAAAGTGATCAAAACAAAACAATAAGAAACAGACTACAGGGACCTTGAGCGCTCAAGGTGACCTTGGGCTCCCAAGGGCCGATCAGTACAGAAAAATTTATAAGCTTAACAACCAACTTTTGGACCTTGTAAGTGTAAAATGAGTATGAGGAACTCACTTACACTTACTAGTCACCCTCAGATTGTGACCAAATGTTGATTTTCCTTGCTTTTTACCTTTTTGAACTTGATCAAAGTGAGAAAATGTGATTTTGATTTGATTTGGTTTGAGTTGTAGGCTGGCTTTTGGCACTTAAGACAATTGATTTTTGGATATTTTGAAATGGTTTGGGACTGATTTTGATGATATTTGGAAAGGGGAAGGGATGATCAAGGCTTGGTGAAGGATTTTTGGAGGATTTTTGGTTGATTTTGATGGGTTTAGGTAATGTAGGTGAGTGAGGTAAGAGATGGACGTTTTTAGGGTGAGAGAGGGGTATTTGGAATTTCTGGAAGTGAGAGGGAAGTAGAGAAAGGGGCAGTCGTTGGTAATGAGAGGAGAGGGGAGGTATTTACAGAGGAAAAAAGGGGGGGAATGTGTAATTTAAATTTAGGAAAGTTTAGGGGGGTAAAGGGTGATTAGGGAGGTTGAGTAACCTTGTAGGTTAAGGTAATGGCCGAATTTTAGGGAGATAATGGCTCCCATGCAGTAAAATCTCATGATTACAGCCACTACCTGTAACTAACTGGTGTACAGGTTGGGCGCCCAAGGTGTGTTTAGGTGCTGGTTTGTGCTTTGATTTGGCTTGTTGTTTTGGGTTAGGTTAATAGTTTTTGAGAGGTTTAAGGTTAAGTTTGAGGTATTTAAACAATTTCAAGCCTTGTTCAAGTCCTCGAGGTAGTCAACATTTGGTCTTTTCATCATCGGGAATACTTGCGTGTATCTCGGGTTCAAAATCGAGGTGTCTACAGCTTTCTAATCCCAATTGTTTGAAAATCATGGAGGAGTCTTGGAATGTGGAAGTGAATCAGAGATGGGCAGCATATAGAGTATTCAGCAAACTCAGAAAAATGAAGGAAGATCTGAAAAGGTGGGCTAAGGAGGAATTTGGTGTTCTGAAGGTAAAATTAGAAAAAGTAAAAGCCGGGTTACATTCTCTTGATTTGAAGGCTGAGCAGGGAAATATTTCTGACGAAGAAAGAAGTGCTAGAAGAAATCTTAGAGGAGAAATGTGGAGGTTGAGTAGGTTGAATGAATGGATGTGGATGCAGAAGTCGAGAGTCAACTGGTATCTTAATGGTGATAAGAATACAAAAAAAAATCATATCATGGCATCAAGTAGACAGAGGAGAAATTACTTGTGCTGTTTGGAGATTGATTCTGTCATTGTGGAGGATATTGATCAAATTAGGAATGGTGTGCTAGATTTCTACAAGAATTTGTATGTTGAATCATGGGGAATCAGACCTATGTTCATGGAAAGGGAGGGGGATGCTATCAATGAAGAAATGGGAGCTCAACTCATTAAGGAATTCTCAGAAATTGAAGTGTGGAATGTAATCAAGAGTTGTGATGGGAATAAAAGTCCTGGTCCTTATGGTTTCACTATGCAAAGCATCAAGAAGGGTTGGTCATTCATGAAGAAGGATATTATGGAGTTTTTGGGAGAGTTTCATACAAATTGCAAAATACCCAAAGGGCTTAACTCATCATTCATTACTCTTATTCCTAAGGTTGATAACCCAGTTCATCTGAAGGACTACAGACCCATAAGTTTAATTGGTAGTATATACAAAATTCTGTCAAAGGTACTGTTGACACCGGATTTTTCCCCACCCCCTATTTCTTCTTAATCAACATGATGACATCGACGTCCTCAAGGGAGAGACGCCCGACCGTCAGAAATCAGAAATAACTTTACCGTGCAGAACACGCGATTCCCGGTAAAAAGTAAACCGGCACGATAAACCTACCGATGCCACGAAATTCAATCTTCCATATCAATTTATATCTAACATTTGCATGTGCATAGCTTGGATGATAGGCATGCCGTTTGAGGAGGCTGTAGCCCTCCCCCTCATACAACTGACAGAAATCAGCTCCCGGAAGCTTATTTCTGAGCCTACCGGCCAACTATATCACCAAAACATCCAATCAAGCATCAGACCATTGGATGTACCCGTCTCAGCATTACAAAGTGACTGGTTCAAGTCACGTCAAGATTGGACGACGATTGATCGTTGAACCATCACTCATCCTATGCTCCTACCTAGTAAAAACCGACGAATAGGGCCAGAAGATCCAAGTTTTATCTATATAACTCCAAACTTCACCAAACTTCATATTTAAGCTTGACGTGATGAAAGTAAGGCTCACGTCAAGTATCGGGCGATTCCGAGCCCGTTTGATATTTTTTGGGACACCGCACTTCCCGAGAGAGCCGATTCCATGATCATGGACATAGAGACCCAATTTTCAAGATCTAAACTATTGACAATTCATTTCTAACCATTTCTGAAGCTCCCTATAAACTTTCAGGTCAATCGGACTTCGTTTGGTCATCCGATCGCTTGCAGCACTCTAATTCAACCAAAAGCTGGGCGATTGCATTTCTCTATCTTCGGAGCATAATTTGGAAAAACGGAGGTCGCCACGACGCTCAGAGCACCTCAAAACCCTAGGAAAACCTCCCTAGACGTCATTGGATCAAAAGACTACACGCAAACACGGTCGAGTCGAGGTTGCACTGCGCAAAGCGGTGCAAACCCCATTGGCTCCCATAGAATAGGCGCCAATTTCAAGGCAGCCAATGGCTGCCCTCCACCTCAAAAATGGCACCTATTCTATAGGCTCCACCCACCATTATAAATATGTGAAGCCCCCTCCTTCATTTGACACACCTTCCAGCCCTCTGAACTTCTCAGGTCGTACTGATAAGTGTGAGAATCCTTCAGCCAACGGGTGGAAGTCTAGCTTAGGCGGTAGCTCCGCCGAATTTTTCTCAGAAAGGAACCTCGGTAGTCAGAAATGCGCCGAAGTTCTGCTGGATTCCCTAGGAGGAATCTCGGGATATACATACTCGGGATATACATACTACGCGAAAGCTCTGCCGGTTTTTCTCCGAGAAGAACTACTGGTAGTAAAGGCTTAGCGGAAGCTCTGTCCGAGTCCCGACTCTAGATCTTCTAGTCCTGCCGTTACTCTGTCCGAGTTCCAACTCCAGATCCTCCAGTCCTAACGTTACGCTGCCCGATTTCCAGCTCAGAAACAGCCAGTTTCTGCCGGCCCGGCGTCAGCCTAATTTCCATCTAGGTTTGGACGTAAACCAAATTATCATTCATTTAATCACTTGCTTTTCAGCATGTAGGAATCATATTTTGAACTGTACCGGCCCGGCGTCAGCCCGGGCCAGCATTACGTCCAAACCGAACGAATTTATACTGCATACTATGGGTGTCCACGGATCGGATCCGGATCCGATCCGATCCGCTCAAAGCGGATTATAGTTTTTAAGATCTGGAACCCATCCGTAGGTGCCATACGGATGGATCAGATCGTTACGGATCGGATCGGATTGGGCGGATTTGACAGATTAAAGAAGGATTATTGCGCGGATTGAGCGGATCGAATGGATCCGATCCGATCCGGTCAAAACGGATTTGGGTTTTTAGGATCCGCAACCCATCCGTACATACCTCGGATGGATCAACGGATGGTTCGGATCGGTTCGGATTGGTCGGATTGGCGGATCGGATGATCCGCTGGATAGCCCTACTGCATACTCATATTTAGTCAACCTAGATATTCATGAAATATATCTAAAGAATAATCGTACACTGTCGTTGTGCACCGCGTCAGTCTCGTTAGGGTTTTGCGGCGAGGAATACCAAAAGACTGTCACATTAGCGTACGCGCCAAAGGGGTTTGGTACTTCAAACGGGTCCATTGCGAGGCTCTACCATCACCTCTGGGTCTTTTCTGTATCTTATGAGATCGCTATAACCTTGACCTGACTAGCCATCCGGGCAATCATACAGAACAACTAAGAAACAAAACAATCGGGATCAAATCCCAGGAATATTATCTCAACTATCCATGGTCCCTCTGGTAGACCTACCTTAGGGCACCCAGTTGTGCTGTCTGTGTGCTCCAAAAAGCCGGACCATTTATCATTTTTATTATTCATGCTATTTACACTATATTCTGTGTGCATTTTCAGATAATGACCAGCAAGCAAAGGAGTCGTAGGGTCCATCCTGACTTTGTTCTGGATCCGCAATCAGCTTCTCCCCGAAATTACCAAAATACACTTGAGTCTACTCTAGGGTTACCTCCATGTCAAAATTACCAAAATACCCATGTGTCAATACCAGGATCAGTTCCATGTCCGAATTACCAAAATACCCTTCAACTACGCCCAGAGTCAGTCCAACCTAGGATTTTGACCCGGGATCACCCCAGGGCCCGCCGACAGTTATCCGGACCCCCGAGACCAATTTTACTGATTTTTACCAAAATACCCCTCGAACAATATGACCCGTAGCTAGGAACCGCGAGGGTTTTCCAATAAAATCAAAAAATACACATGCGATAATATCGAGAAGGGTGAATTGCATAATGTCCCAAATGCCAGAGTCCAGCCCCAATAAATCAAAAGATTACTTGTCTTGATTAAAAAGGTTCATTTTATCACCATTTTATTTATTTGCTGACCCACAAAAGAGTCTTATTAAGCTGTATAAAGGCTTTCACTCAAAAGTAGTTAAAAACATACTTGCCGACTAGTTTTGTTTTATTGCATATTTTATCTGATTAGTCCATATCTAAGAAGGGGCGAGTCACATTGTAGACACCCCAATTTGGGTCTACAAGCAGCTAAGCTTCCCCACATGGGGAGTCCTGATGATTAGATAAACTTTTTTGCCAGTTGGGATTGTGTCGCGTGGAGTCTTTGTTTCGCACTTTGAAAATAGAGATTGGATGAGAACTTACCAACCTTTCACTAGCCTGGGCCAGCTCCCAAACACTCATATCTTACCTCAGCCTGAACCAAGCCTTCAGTATAAACCGGCTGACATTCAGGATATCGGCCGACAAACCAAATATCGGTCGCCATTCCCATTTTATCGCCCGATGAACCATACCGCTCCAGAACTTTTGACCTTGGTTGGACCATCGGCCGACATTGTAAATGTTGGCCGACGTTCTACCTCCTACGGAATCTTCCAGAATTACAGATGCGGAAAAAACCTTCCATCTTGATCGAACACGGTATATAGCGATTAGGGTTTTTGCCCTAGTTCACAGTTAAAAGATTTTGTGGAGATTCTACCAAGATTTCATCCCAGACAATTTTGTTTTCCTCTCGGGTCCATCCCCTAGCCTTTAAATTGAACCCTCTTGCTCATTATTTCACACATCGAGAAAAAAAAACAAGTTTCAGTAACAAAAACGTTGAAGATACGTATCCCAAAACCCTGAAGCTTTGCCAAAATACTCAAACAACTCCTGAAATTTTGCTCCCGCAGCCCAAAATCGGAAACAAGCAGTCTCAAACTACAAGTTCGCATTCTGTTTCAGTTCGGAAGCCGAAACAAAGCTCTGGACATCAATGTCGGCCGCCAGATAGTTCAACAACCGAACCTTCTAGTTTGTATCCTATTACTTGTGTACACGTATTTATCGCTTTCGTCACCCATAACTGCAAAACCACCTAAAACAAGTACGTGCTAAAGACAAGGCAAACATGCAACTTGACATTGGTTAAATGAAGTAAAGGCTGATTGCAAGATCGGGCGGTGAAGGGATCCTAACACCTTCCCCTCGTCGTAATTTTGGCTCTCTGGTCAGGCTTTTTCTTAGTTTATCATAAACCAAGTGGCGACTCTGAACGTTGTAGGTGCTGCGCAATGGGCACCGTGGATTAATGAAATTGTATGCAACAGAATCTTAAACATGCCAACGGATTCAAAACAGATAGCATACAAAAACACCAGCGCCACACACATCTGTCCACTCCTAATCACTGTGTGGAGATAAAGCGACTACATGCTCGCATCCTACCCATATGCGGGCCCGTAGCGGGGTGGGCATCCACAATTTTGATGATTCTGTTGGGGAACTAGTGAGCCAAGCCTTGAAAATTTTAACCAAAGTCACATTGTTTGCATGCCTATGTTTTCATACATTTGCATAAGCCACACTTAGGCCAACTAAAATCCTGGCCAGTTACTGTAGAGGGGTTGTGTCATGAGCCAAGTCGGAAGGTCAAGCAAACCCCAGTGTCCAGTACCTTCGGGTATATTAAAAGAAGGATCACCATGCAGTACCCTCGAGGTATATCGTTGGCCCTTCCTAACAATGGGGCACCCTTTGATACTGATGAACCACTTTTGTTCGTCCTCACCCCAAGGCAGAAAAAGACTGCAGAGGATGAAGATGAGAATATTGTTGTGGGGGATAAAAACCTAGAGACACAGGTTGAGGTTATCATACAGGTCTTGGTGCAAGTTCAAACTCCAAGTTCTCATCCCGTTCTGGTTCGGAAGCCAAAACAAAGCTCTGCGCATCAATCTGCTCATTCATCTTTGTAGCACTTTCACACATAACACAGTCTGTAATTTTTTGGTGCAAGTCGAGATCGGCCAGCGTTTCAAGACACCGGTCGACGTTTAAAGTGTCGGAGAATGTCGGCTGCCAGATAGTTCAACAGCATCAACAACAGAACCTTCTAGTTTGTATTCTATTACCTCTGTACATGTATTATCGCTTTCATCACCCATAACTGCTAAATCACCTAAAACAAGTACATGCTAAAGACAAGGCAAACAGGCAACGTGACATTGGTAAGAAGTAAAGGCTGATTGCAAGATCGGGCGGAGAGGGGTGCCTAACACCTTCCCCTCCCCGTACTTTTGGCTCCCAAATCCACAACTAGAATCTCTGGTCAGGCTTTTTCTTGCTTTAACCTAAACCAAGTGCGACTCTGAACATTGTAGGTACTGCGCAACGGGCATCGTTGATTATCTAAATTGTACGCAACAATGTCTTAAACATGCCAACAGATTCAAAACGAATAGCATACAAAAACATCAGCGCCACATGCATTTGGCCACTCCAATCATTGTGTGGAGATAGACCGACCGCGCGCGCGCGTCCTACCCATACGCGGGCCCATTACGGGGTAGGCATCCACATGCATTAATGTCCCCAAGGCCGAGTCCAGCCCGACTCGAACAATTCTTTAGGTGTCACTCACACCTAAAGCATTTCACATAGTGCTCACAGATAGATTAAAAACAAATAGCTTTATTAATTTTGAATTAAAGCCAACCCATCCCGGGAAACGTAGTCGGATCGACGAGAGCCAAAAAGTGATGTCTATATGCTGAATCAGTAAAGCTAGCAATACAAAGGGTTTATAAGTTACTTACAGACTCCCGGTACAGTAGGTGGAGAAAATCGGATAGGGTTTCCGCTGGAAATATAAGATCGCCCCAGATTTTTTTGACAAAATCCAGGTATAGCCTCCGGCGGGAATGAGTGAATTGACTACGTCGAAAGTCAAGCAGAACTTCCGAGGGATATTTTTGTTTTGAGAGAAATCCAGCAAAGCTTCTGCGCTGTTTCGGATTTTGGTATTTCTTTTTAGAGAAATCAGGCAAAGTTTCTGCGTGCTATCGAAGAAAGTTGAGCTTTAGATTGGGTGAGGGCCAATCGAGCGCCCCAAACTATAACTCAAAATTTCTCAGAGAAAATTGGATTTTGGCCAATCGAGCCGTGCAAATTTCTCCACACAAGAAGTCAGAGCGCCACAAAGAGTTCTGTATAGAGATGAGAATATGAGAGGTGTGTCAAAATTTGAAGGAATGAGGTCCTATTTATAGAAACAAATTGGACCTTGAATGACCCAAGATTGACACCATTTTTGGTGAGGTGGTGGCCCAAGGTTGTCCACCTTAAAATTGGCGCTAATCATGGTCCAATCGATAGGGTTTGCTCCACTTCGCGTGATGTGTTCTGGTCCGGCCGTTCTCAGGCAATGTACTTCAATCCAAATCCATTAGGGGTAGTCCCCCTAAGGTTTTAAGGCAATCCAAATGTTGTGGCGGCGTTCGTTTTCCAAAATTATGTCCTGAAAATTGAGAAAAATGATCATCCGATTCCCGCTGATTTGTAGCGCTGCAGCGATTCGATCACCAAACAAAGTCAGATTGACCTTAAATTTGACATGGAGCTTTTGTAATGGTAACAATGAATTTATGAACGGTTGGATATCAAAAATTGGATCTCGATACTCATGAACTCGATACAGGCCATTTCGGAATAGGTAGAGTGAAAATAGCAAACGGGCTATGACTTGCACAAAAATTGATGTGAGGCCTCGGTGCATCACATATATCATATGTATTATGTTTGGTATGATATGAGGTAGCACAGACAAAATTGGTATTTCTGGCCCTAATTGCCGGATTTTATCGGGTTTTGGTATAATTCGGCTGATGGTTCATCAGTCCAACATCCTCTCCTCTGATTCTGACGTGGATTAGACTCATCTCTCAGGAACATCAAAACGAATGCATCTTAATGTGAGACTAGGTCTCTCAAAAGTAACAAGAATCGAGCTACCGGGTGTTGATTTATGATAGTCTGATGGAGGGAGTGGTATAATCATCTTGAAATGGCATGTCCAATGTGTAGGCTGTGTACATGCATATGTTATATGATGCTAATGCGAGAGGTAAGTATACAGTTGACCATGGCGACAATATGATACATGCTGTGCCATTTTGCCCCTACCTGTAACCATTGGTTCTGCTGCAGTAATGTCTGTTTTGATGTCTATGTCTTGATACTCCATCGTCTTGACTCTGGAAGTATGACGCATCGATTTACTTTGATAAAAAAAGGTGGGACAAAATTCGGTGTCACCAGAAGTATAGTATAGAATCATCAATGCTAGCGTTGTCGATAATAAATGAAATTAAACAATTACAAATGTCATATTCTAAATAAAAGAGGCTAAGTTCAAACAATTATAGATCTTTCCTTTAAACAAATGAAAATAGCTAGAAAGATACTTTATCTGAATCAGTTTTTTTTTTTGTTCAAGTGTAAATTAGAGATACTTGAGATAATAGTTTAAGTTTGTCTCATTCCAATGTCTTTTCTTTGTTTAACAACACCAAGACCATTGTGTGAATGTGGCCCAACTGACTTTGTCTAGTGGAAAACACGTCATCCATTGCTGTGGCTAATGGATTGAACACTTCTCTGTATTGTTGGGGATAGATATAATGGATATACTCCTAGTGACCAGCAGGCCAATTGATTTGATCTTTTATTTTATCATTTAATTTGCATGTGATGCTGATCCAATAGATAAAGGAAATAAACAGAAAATAAATTTAGATTAATCCTCTCATATTATCATAATCAGTCGGAATGAATCTTTTATGCTTAAGTTCGGCAATAATAAAGAATGATTTAGCCATCAATTGTGAATCAAGTGGATTGCAACAGACTTTTGCAACGCAAGATTAAGTGTATAGTAAGACCTACGTGATCGAGTCGGAGCATAACAATAAAAATGGATTTACTTTCAAGCTCACAGGTTCGACTTTCACTATCAATAAAATAAATAATTATCTTCTGAACCTTGGGGCTAGTCGAGTTGTGCCTGAGCTGGTCTGGAAACCTATTATAAAAGAACATAGATAAGTAGAGTAATGCTATGACACACATCTATTTGAGTGTGTGCCTTATGCACCAAGTGAATTGCTTTAAATTTACAAAAATTTGTATAAAAATATCATAATATTATCTATCGAAATTCATAACATGTGTATAAAGATTCAAAACATTTGGTTGAAAATTTATAGCATTAAGATAAAAACACGTAAAATACAAAGTTAGGAATTAAACACTCATTCTATGAATTTGGCTCCAAATGTTATAAATCGCTAGTCAATAGTGTTGAATTCAAAACAAATGTGAATTTTTACGCAAAAGGTTATGAACGCAAGGGGTGCACGTGTACACACCTAATCGGAGCGTATTGTAGTTTCCTTTGCCCCATTTGGTTTGCTCACTACGATTATGCGTGCTTGTCTAATAAAACTAATTGAGTCTATCAAATAAGATCCATATTGCATAGAAAATACATTATAGATTGAAAACTATAAGAATTCAAAAAAAAGCACTTATAATCATAGTGAGCAAACCAAATAGGACGGATGGAGTATTTCTTAAAAGAATTATAAGTAATCTAAATACTCTTTTTTTGGGCTAGTCCATATAGAGCTTTGCTCCGATTTTAATTAGGCTCCCCCGTAAGTGAGCTGTGGAATTGAGCTACCAAGATTAATCGATGTGTGCGAAAGCTCACCCGAACACCTGTGTTATTTTAAAAATATTAAATACTCTTGTCTCCTTCCAGAAAGATTGCTTGGATATATTGGTTTCATCTTGGTATCTGACTTGCCAAAATCTGTTCTAACAAAAAAAAAAAATTGAGACGATTTTACAAAAAAAAAGGTAAGGAAAAAAAAGAATAAAAGTTCAATCAAGCTATTACCCTACATGAGAATGTGAGATGCATTCTAATGAATTGCCCTGGAATTATATTATTACATAGAAAGCCCAATAACTTGCCATAAAAAAACACATACGTTTATAACCTATTCCATACCTGACCAACATCATAATTCCATTAAATAAATCTTTTGAGATTATTCGTTCACGCTTTCATGTTTTTTTCTCTCAATTTTCTGCAAAAGAATCAAATTATGAATTAAATTAATAACTCCGCATATATGTAATTACATTAATCAGTGATCTACATAAATACACTCTTACAAATCCACCTATTGTATACTCGATTACGTTGCTTGGTCGATGTTTGAATCAAACACCAAGTCCAAATAGAAAACATATCTTTCATTTTCTAATATTAAACCTTTGGGATTGTACTGAAAAACCAACAATACAAAAAGATGTAATTGATCAGTTAGGGATAGTATAACGATCCACGCTAGCTGACTTGCTAACTCTTAGCCTAACAATGTGGCATAAAAGTTTAACCTCAAGTTATACAGTAGCTACTCGAAATCGTTTATATTTGAATTTCAATTTTCCCATCCCACCGATGTGGGACTGGGGCCTTATAATCTCTCCCACTTAAAATCGCAACGTCCTCATTGCGCCATCCTCCATCACTTCTACCCACCAAGCAATGTGAGACAAGTACCCACTTAATTAAATACGTCAAGCTCCTCAAACTCGTCTCATATGGGACCCGCCTAAGCACGACAAGCACTTCAAGTTCCTCCCTTGGTGTTTGAATCAAACACCAAGTCCAAATAGAAACATATCTTTCATTTTCTAATATTAAACCTTTGGGATTGTACTGAAAAACCAACAATACAAAAAGATGTAATTGAGTTAGGGATTGTAACAACCCGGATTTTCGGAGGATTTTTTTTTTATTTTATTTAATTCAATTGTTGTAACTACCCGAATTTTCGTAAATAAAAATTTGAATTATAATTTTAATAAAAAATTTCTCGGAAAATTATTTAATCATCAATTGGTTTATTTAAATTAGTATTTATTCGTCCACGTGATTACGTACGCATGCCAAGGATAATACGAGAGAGAGAGAGAGAGAGAGAGAGAGAGAGAGTACAATTGGCCAAATCCCAATTTTGACCAAATCACCCAATTTTGACTTTCCAATTATGACACATCTATCCATTTATTGTGTTGTCTCTCTCTCTCAGGGAGACACAATCTACCCGCTGACGCACCTAGATTTACTAGCTATTAACTTCCCACCAATTGTCAGTACATTTTGCTCCGGAAGGTTACGTAGTCGCGTGTAACTTGCACTACGAAACAAGACTAGGTGAATCCCCCTTGTACTATTAATGACGCAGCTATTAATAGCATGACGCGCCTAATAAGTAGCATGACGCACCTATAGATTTAGTGATGCACCTATAGATATAGTAGCCTTGTAGCCTTTATCGCTCCACAGTGCAATTTACTCCGGTAAAATAGCTAGTCCCGTAAAAGTGTACAGAACGGTTACGTAGTCACATTATTTCCCTAGCATTATTGACATAGCATGACGCACCTAAGATTTGATGACACGCCTATAGATATGGTACCTTAATAGCCTCATGTCCCTTTGCAGTACAAATTAGTCCGGGAACTAGCCAATCGCGTAGAGATTACACCGAAAAGACTCGTAGTCACTCTTGCATTATTAGACTAGCCATTATTAACATAGGGAGAATATATTCCCTCATTTAAGATCACGTCATAAGATAAGATTGCGTCATAAGATCAAATCTTAGCCCTTATTAGCCTCATGTTCAATTGCAGTGCAAACTAGTACCGAAAATGTAGTTAGTCGCGTATTTCTGCACTGTAAAAAGTGACTAGATGAATTCCCCCTTGGATTAGTGTACCTAAAGCTATAGAACAATAGCCTTGTGCCTATTTTTACCTAAGGATTTTGTTCCCCAAAATCCCACCAAATCCTAGATTTTATTCCCTCCATTAAATGGAGGACCCGGGGGGGGGCAACATGAGGGAGGGGAGGGAGCTCACCCTCACCCATTGCCTATAAATAGAGAGCAACTCCTTCACAAAATCTCACACCAAAATCCTCTCTCACTCTCAGAGTTTTAGTGTAAGCTTTCTTAGTAGTTTTGGTAGAAAAGTCCAAGTTCTTCAAGTTCTTAAGTGTTCTTCATGAAACTCAACCTCCACCACCACTCTCCACCCTCCAAAGCCGCCTCTAGATCTTAGTTTAGTTATTCTGGCATACCCTCCGGCATTTCTAAGAAAGTTTACTTTCTTTTCGACGCCGTTACTCCGCCCGTCCACCTATAGCTTTGTCTTCTTCCGTTTGATATCGGAATACGGTAATAATCTTTATCTAAGTTCTTACTAGTTATTTTAGTGCAAGTTTAATTTTTAGTAATGTTATAATGCCCAGTTTAAAAATAAAATTTAGTAGTTTACGGTTTCTAAAAAGAAAAAGGTTGTGATTCTAAAAATACTTTTTCGAACTTACGCAGTCGTTATAATGCTCGAATGGAAAATAATATTTCAAATTTACGCAGTTATAGTGTCCGATTGCTTTTTGGAAAAATACGCGAACGGTAGCATTTTTGAAAAGGTGAAATTATCGAGAAATGAGAATTTTCTGAAAAAAGACTCCGTTGGGAAATGAGGAAAATATTTTATGACTAACTTGAGACTGTGAAATGACCCAAGGCTAACACCCTTGAAAGTCTGTCTAGAATGAGGATGGGTGCTATTAACTGGATATTCTGACCCTCTCTGCCTGAGACTTTCCTGGTTATTCTATTGTCAAGAGAAGGTCGCCAAAAGAAAAATATTGTTTTGAGAGACATTTTACGAGGAAATATTGAATTATGGAGAAACACGTTTTACGAGAAAATACTGATTTTAAGTGACACATTTTACGTGAAAATATTGAATTTTAGAAAAATACATTTTTACGAAGAAACGCTGATTTTTGAAACACGATTTACGAGAAAGTTGTATTTTTACAAAAAGAGATTTTCAGACACACGACACGATATGAGGTTTACCCAACATGAATATCGAGATGAATAGTTTACAGGAGAAACGAGATAAGAATGAAAACGAGTTGAGAATGAAAATGGAGAATCTGAAAACGGTACTGTCATGTAGCACCGCCCTTCACGCTGTTGAGGTTCCGTGATGTGGTTAGGGCTAAGGAATACGGTAGTGCCGCTATCGTACCGTCCTTCATGCTGTTGAGGTTCCGTGATGTGGTTAGGGCTAAGCGCGTACAACAACATAGTGGATAAGGCTTTGTATCATGCTGTTGAGGTTCCATGGTACACGGTGACTGAGTTGTATCATGCTGATGAGGTTCTGTGATACGATACGGTTGAAACTATGTTCGTGTAAGACGCGGGGTGGACGGACTTTGTATCATGCTGTTGAGGTTCCGTGATACAAGGCAGCTTGAAACTCGAACGGAAAGGTTGGAGAAAGATGGGCCAATAACTTTCGAGTGATGAGAGATAACTGAGATGATTATGATGATTGTAATGATGAAATTTGAAGAAAAATGCCTATGATGATAACGAGAAATGAGAACGAGACACATGTTTACCACCACGTTTACTTTGACTTATGTTGACATTGACACAAGCATATTTACACTGACACTGTTATATTTAAAAGAGTTTTTGGATAAACTCATGTTATTACTTTCGAGCCTTTATATATTGTTCTAGAATTGCTAGTTGGGATTTGGGTAGAGTTATTGCTGGGCGTTTTCGCTCACAGGTGTTGCACTTGTGTAACCCTGGCATAATACCACGATGTTGCTCTGCGACTCTTACGTATTATGTCAGACTATAGAGATGAACACGAGGAGTACTACAGTTTGGGAGCTTATGGATTTGGACAGGACACCGCCGGGGCTGACGGCAGTGCAAAGAAGTAGAGAAATCCTAGTTGAACCTGTTTTGAATAAATGTAATAGAGAGGAGAATTATGTAATTTCCAAGGTGGAAACTTGTTGTAAGACTTATTTATTATTTCTATAATAAATATAACGTTCCCAAAATCAGGGGCATTACAAGGATAGTATAACGATCCGCGCCAGCTGATGTGCTAACTCTTAGCCTAATAACGTGGCTTAAAAGTTTAACCTCAAGTTATACAGTAGCTACTCGAAAATCGTTTATATTTGAATTTGAATTTTCCCATCCCACCGATGTGGGACTTGGGCCTTATAATCTCGCTCACTTAAAATAGCAACGTCCTCGTTGCGCCATGCTCCATCACGTCTACCCACCAAGCAATGTGAGACAAGTACCCACTTAAGTACATCAAACTCCTTAAAAATCGTCTCATGTGGGACCCGCTCAAGCACGACAAGCACCTCAAGTTCCTCCTTTGACGCCTTGCCCC
>JAXBDA010005050.1:0-26125 GCA_036023075.1 Gaultheria prostrata
CACCTCCCTCCATCACCCCCTCACCTCCCCACATGATTTTCTTCCATTTCACACTCCAACCCAACCAAAATACTCCACCTCCACCCCCATATATGCACAAGTCCGGCCCTCTCACTCCATTACACTCCCACACCTCCCAAATTTCCAGAAATTATCAAGAAAGAGAGAGAGAGAAGCCCAAGCTTTGGCTATGGAGTTCTAGAGAGAGAAAAGTGGGTTTCACATTCCACACACCACCCCACACATCGATTCCGGTTTACAAACCTCCCCCCCATCTTCTCTTACATCCTCTAAGCTCCAAACATGCACCTCAACGCCACCCCGTGGCCTACTCTCCGGTCATCTTCTCCGTTTTCGAGTTTTTCGCCAAAAATCCATTTTCACGCTTTGACTACGGAGGAGAGGTAGTTTAACTTTTACCCATCTTCCCTATGTATATTTTAGTATATAGTTGATGTTTGGAATGTTTAAAGTTGGGAGGAAATAGCCCCATGCATCAAAACAAAGTTTTTAGAAAAATGTGGTTCGGACCAAATTTCCGTCCATACCACGTACCTCTTTTCACAGCCACTTTACTCATCGTTAAATTCGTTTTTAGGATTAGGTTGCTTCATGAAAGTTGTAGAGGACGCCGAGTACTTCGATTTAGATATAAGAAACACCCAAAACGGTTTAGAAATGACCCCAATAACCTTGCCCGAAATTCGGTTGAAATTCTGGAAAAATGGAAATTTCCAGACAGCTCTCTGCCCCTCTATAAATCGTCATTTGTTTCCTTGTTCCAATCGTTTTTAAGTTTAAATTTCTTCACCAAAGTTGTAGAGGGTTTGAAGCGCTTGAATTTAGGCACAAGAATCATCCAAATCGGTTGAGTTTTGAGTGAGTTATAGCCATCCAAAGTTCAGCAAAATTATCAGAGTTTTAAAGTATAATTTCGTGAAACTTGGCATGCGTACTTGTGGATCGTTTACGAAACCTATTTTTATCAACTAAACGTCACTAATGTAAATTTAGGAGTGTAAAAAAAATGACCAAAATGGCCTCCGGGTGTAAAATGACTATTTTGCCCTTGTGTGTGTAAATTGCATAATGTGTAGTTTTGTACTTAGAAGAAAATCAAGGAATTACATTTTATGAAAAGTTAGGACTTTATTAACTAAAATAAATTATTTTACGTATTTACCCTTGTCGGTGGCAAAATTACATTTTTGATCTTGTATTATGTTTATTTTCAAAAAGACCCCCAGAGTTTGTAAAATTACACTAAGGACCCTAAAGTCGTGAAATTATGTTGGACGCCCTTGTATTTACTTAAAATGACGTTGGTGACTACTACATTATTCAAATTACGGTTTGACCCCAAAAGTTTAGTAAATTACATTTTGGCCCCTGTAGTTTGGATTTATTACGTTTAGACCCCTGGATTTCGATTACTTGAATTTCGTGAACTTGTGAATTGAGATATTCGATTATGACCCTTGTGATATCGTTATCGCTTTGTTTCTACTATTAAGTGTACTTTCCATAAATGTGTTGAATGTTAGAATGGACAACTAGGTTCCCGGGTTGGGTGATCGTACGCGGATATTACATAGACGATGAGGTTAATGGAAAAGTGAATTGGAATTTATTGATGGGTTGTTGCCCTGAGATTGTTGATGAAAGGCAGGTTCGCCAAGTGATTTGTTTTGGATGATTGTTGGCATTCTGTCTTGATTTCGAAACCCTAGGATGTGACACTCTGTGATTTGCTTCATTTGAATTCTGAGGCGTTATAAGGGTGGAAGTATTGTAGACCAGTTTCGGCTATATACCTACAGGACCTGGCAGTTGCCATACGTAGCCCAGTGGTACAGTTTCGTCCCTGGGAAATTCATCCTTGCGAGGCGGCTGACGGCTGGATTAAGTACATAACTTATACCTTCCGTCGGGGCCCCCGAGTGAAGGGCAAGCAAGGGGGGAGTAAATCACAGTTTGGTCACAGTCCTTAGTGGTTAACCGGGAGGAAAGTTCTCTAGGTTGAGAACTTAGATAAACATGTAAGCTAATGGCTAGTAATGAAATCAACTATGTGCTTAATTTCTGCTTTACGATTTATTTTCTGCTTGTACCTTTAATTACTGCTTTTCAATCATATATGTTGTACTTGTATGTTAAGCTAGGGTTGGGAGGGTAAGAGTTAGCTATTGAGTGATTTATCGCTCACGGTGTTACACTTTGTGTGATCCTGGTATAATACCATGATGTTGCTTCGCGACTCGGACGTATTATGCCAGACTACGATCAAGCAGGTACTGTTGGAGTCGAGGGAGATGGTTATTACAACACCGAGGATTATCCGGCAGGCCAGGCTCAGGAGGAGCAGTGGAATCCGGAACTGAACCTTAATCTGTAGAACCCACCCCTTTACTTTTAAGGTTGGATCTGTAATATTAATTTCTCAAACCGTACTAAGTATTTGTAATGGGTTGCACTTCACGTTTTCCAACGTGCACTCTGATGGAAACTCGTTTTATTAAATTAATCCTAATAAGTTATCTTAATTAACGCTCCCGAAAATCCGGGTCGTTACAAAATTGGGTTACCAAATGGACTACGGCTTTCATGCATTTGATTTAATGCCTAATTGTATTTCTATTCAATTAAGAACGTACGGATGCCCAAAGGGTTTCATACCCTAGACTTGTGTACTCTAACTTTGGTATTTTATTTGATGCAACTCTATTCTACCAAAAAAAAGTCAAAAGTACAAGTAACTGTCATTTCACATGAATAATAGTGGTGTAACAAAATTGCTACCCAGATGATTTTGAAAACTTTTAATTACCAGAACAGATTGATATTTTTTCGATTACTGAAAAAATTTCAAGTTATTTTCACTAATAAATCCCTAATTTTTTTTTTCATTTTTACACAAGAAAGACGAAGAAGATCTATTTGTTGAGCTCTACGTATTGAATGGTTAAACATCTAGACAACCAAGGCTGCTGTGCAATAACAAAAGTCTGCTGTAGAGCAAGCCCAACAATAACTTGGTAAATTAGGTAGTGTACAGTGTATATATCTATTATAACTTGACACTTTTTCTATCAACACTCCAACAACACTCCCTATTTCCCTCCATATTTTTAATAAAATATAATATATGAAGGGAAAGTAAGAGAGAGACAAAAGAGAGAGAGAATAAAAAAAGAAAAAAAGAAGAAAAACAAGCCGGCAAAGAGGGGGAAGGAGAGAGAGAAAAAATAAAAAATATGGGTAGGGAGTGAATAGTGCCTCCTTAAATGGGGGGGATTTTAGAGAGGTACTATTCATTTTTGTATTTTGGGAGAGATTTAGGGAGTCTCTTGGAGCCTAATTTTGAGGTTTGACTCCCTAAAATAGGGATGTGAGCCAATTTAGGGAGTTTGTTGGGATGCCCTTAGAGCAAGCCCAACAATAACTTAGTAAATTAGGCAGTGTACAGTGCATATATCTATTATAACTTGACACTTTTTCTATCAACTCTCCAACAACACTCCCTATTACCCTCCCTATTTTTAAAAAAAAAACAAGCAGACAAAGAGAGGGAAGAAGAGAGAAAAAAAATAAAAAAATGGGTAGGGAGTGAATAGTGCCTCCCTAAATGGGGGGGATTTTAGGGAGATACTATTCATTTTTGTATTTTAGGGAGGGGTTTAGGGAATCTCTTGGAACCTAATTTTGAGGTTTGGCTCCCTAAAATAGGGATGAGAGCCAATTTAGAAAGTTTGTTGGGTTATTCTTAGTATACAAAGCCACTGTTCAAAAGGTGGACTTCAATTAATGCCGTATCTGGTAGTATTATCACTTTGGATCTCTACTCCAATAAATATAAATGGTTGAAAAATCTTCACAGATTGATACCCATTAACTGAAGTACAACTAAAAAGATCTTATCCATTGATAATAGGGATGACAACGGGGCGGGCGAATTGGGAACGGTTTTGACCATCACTTAGAGGAAAGACTCTTACTGTATTACTTACTTGTTGTCAGGCTTCCACTAACTTACCTTGGGTTAACAAATAGTGTCAGTTAAATCATTTAGTCAGTCCCATTTCACCATGTCAATGACTATATCATTTATGCAACTAAACTTGAGTTATGTCGGTGAATCCAGGGTTGGCTCAGGCCCAAGGCCCAAAAGGCCTGGGCCTAGGGCATCCACAAAACCCCCAAAAATTGGGGCACCTCCATAAGTTTTAGTAGCATGCTTGAGTAGGGGTCTTTTACCCTTTTACCCCAATGGAAAAAATAAAAAAAAGCCCAATAGAAAAACTAGAAAGGCCTAAACAATTGTAAAGAGCATTGGGCCTAAACTAAAGAAAGCCCTTCGAACCAACCAAAAAATGAAAAAATAGTTTTAAAGTCATCACACACCCAGACGGCCCAAAAGCAGGAACTAAAAAGAAAAGTTAGCCTCTGTGGTTAGTGTAGAATTTTTTCATTGTATAATTTTTTGACTACAATTATTAATTTATAATAAGGTATCACGTATGGTGTTTTTTTTTTTGAAAGTCTGTTAGTGGGGTGTTATGTGTTTTGTAAATGAGTTAAAAGAACCATTAAGTTATACGTGCTTGACACAATCTCATCCATCAATAACTTTCTTTCCTTTTTTTTTTTATTTATTGGCAAAGAAACATTTCATTCATCAGAGTTAAAAATGAAATCGATACAATAAAAAAAAGAAAAGTATTAAAAATGAAGCTAATAATCCTTTTGAACACATCAATAGTCTCAAAAATTGAGTGTTCACTTCATGTTCTCTAACTCCATTTTTGGACTCATAACGGTGTACATCGTAGAGAACAGTGTTTGAGGAAAAAATAAGTTTGATCAAATATCAGTAGATATCTAAACAAATAGTACAAATTAGATGGTTTGTGTGATTTTAGACTAAAATGGTCCATTTTATTCAAAAAAATTCGCCAGTGGTCCCTTCACTCTATTATGGCATTTGATTAGTTGGGGTAACTATGAGAGATTAGTAGAACCTTATACTGTTTTGGCTTATTCCTATTGTGATTGCTGCTGGAAATTTTTTTCGGGTGTCGTGGTTTTAAGGGCACAAGTTTTAGGTTAAGCCTTGGGCACTCCAAACCCTTGGGCCGGCCCTGGGTGAATCGTTTGGTGGTTTACAGACATTTTGAAGAAAATTAAGACGATAGCTTTGAGCTTCGAAAAGGATTATAGTTTCCAAATTGAACACGCTTAAGACATTTTATAATGGTCAAAATCTGGGGAAATTTTATTCAGTCTCCTTTTTTTTTTTTCACGGAAAAAGGGCTATGAATTTTATTATGAATGGGAAGACTATAATCCTTTTCAAATCAAAGCTTTCGTCTTAATTTTCTTCAAAATGTCTGTAAACCACCAAACGATTCACCGACATAACTCAAGTTTAGTTGCATAAATGATATAGTCATTGACATGGTAAAATGGGACTATAATCCTTTTCAAAGCTCAAAGCTAAACAATTCACCCGCCCCGTTGCATAAATTTTATTCAGTCTCCTAATAATCAATAATAATCAACACATGATTGATTAATTATCTTCTCCTCATGCATGCATCTTAAAATATTTCAAACGTTGGAATTCAAATTCAATCAGTTCAAAAAGTTTTGTTGCTGTGGAACTACTACCTCCGTCCCCAACGTTGATCTTTTTCGATAGTCATGTTATATTTCAGATAAAAAGTAGCGTACGCTTGAAAATAGTACGTTCTCAAAATTATTTACACCCATTAATATTTTTATTTGAGATCTTTTAAATATTGTATGGATATGCATTGGAGTATTTTTTTTTATTCAAATTCTGGCACGACTCAGAGAACCAGTATTTAGGGACGGTGGAAGTATATATAAACTAGCTAGCAAGCAAACCAAGCTAAAATCTATTGTAGCTTACGTTTGGTATACCAAAAAACACGTGGGTGCATTGTATATTTTAAGTTTCATATTGTTCAGGACCTTCCGGCCGGTTCCATTTGCCGGAACTAGGCCCTGTAGTGAGGGGCTCACTACAGGGGTATAATGAGCTCATCCAGTTGTCCATCTCAGCAATGAAGGCTCGAATTTGAATTCAAACATTGATCGGTTCGGATCATTTGGAGCTCGGATTAAATCTGAGTCATTAGTGCTGAGATAGACGGTCAGATGAGAGTCACTACACCCAGGGGCGGTACTAAGGGGGTGCTAGGGGGGTTCCGACCGGTAATGCCGCGGCCCCTGCACAACCCCAAATATCCTCACGTATTGTATTAGCTTTTCAGGTTAATTAAGAAAAACTCTATAGGATTGGCCCCTGCAAGTCTCTTGAATGAAAAAAAAAAATCTTAAAATTGGGGTAAATCCTCCTAAAATTTCAAGTAATCAATCATTTTTTAGGTTTCTTTCGTAAAATTTAATGGTGGCTACACACATGTACATAATATCGTCTCTTATTCGGACCTTGCAAGTATCGGTAAATGCTTACAAAATATTTTTTTTTATGTATATGAAAATATATGTGATTCGGCCTCTGCTTGACTCTAATCCTGCGTCCGCAACTACTACACCCCTGCATATAGGGCTGCAAATGAACCGAGCCATTCGCGAACTATTCGAGGCTCGATTCGGCAATGGCTCGTTCGAGTTCGACTCGTCTACTAAACGAGCCGGACCTGGACCCCAATTTTAGGCTCGGTCCATAAACGAGCCGAACTTGAACTCGACGATATTCGGCTCGGTTGGGCTCGCGAACCTAGAGTATACATATATTTCATAAGAATTTCACATATAACCTTGAGCATGTAAGAACTTTTACATGTTCATAATGAAAATTTCATATCTTATATGAACATAAAACTTTTAAAATAATTACAAACTTAAAATTTTGATATATTTTCATAATTTTATATATGTATGAGCTTATTTATGTGCAAAATAAAAATTTTATTTACAGTTTTAGACCCGTATGAGAGCATAAATATAAAATATTTTTGACTCGTTAAGGCTCGTGAACATGTTCGAGTTCGAATCAAACCTAGGCAATCTCGGCTCGTCAAATTTTTAGTGAGTTCGAGCTCGGCTCGAGTTCGTTTAAAACCTTAACGAACAAACTTGAACATTCTAAAATTCGGCTCGATTCGGCTCGTTTACAGCCCTACTTGCATATAGTGAGTCACTACAGGGCCCGATTTGCCATCTGCCGGTGTATATTTTCCCAACTATAATGTTATTCGCCCTAGAATCCGTGATTCCCTTTGACTGCTTGGCATTTAATGCTACTTGACCACCGATGTTGTAAAAACAAAAAACGAAGTGGTTCATTCATGCGGTTAATTAACTAATTAATTAGCGAAATCGCAACCGATTTTCTCCGAGGCTAAGGCCTGGTTTTCCAGTTGCTAAAATGGGAAACTCATAAAATTAAGTGGGTGATTTTAACAAATGCAAAAATCAGGTGCTAAAATCAACTCATTTTAGCAAAGGAAAGTGGGTTGATTTAAGCGCCTAATTTCCTCATTTGCTAAAACCTCCCACTTGATTTTATGAGTTTTTCATTTGCTAAAATGAAAAACTCAGCCTAAATAAATTTCTAGTAATATCGACAGAGTATTATACTTCACCGATTATGAAATTCAAATATTTATTATAGCATCATTGCTTTTTGAGTATACATATCAATTATATATGTTGGCACCTACACTCAAGCTAATCATGTATTCTACCGAAACCTCAAGGGTTGACGATTTGGGCAAGAGAAAGTAATAAGTGCTTGACTATGTGGTAGCATGTTTAAATTTCACGGAGGCTAACCATCCCAAACCTTGGGGCCACTGGGAATTCGAATTTCCGGATTGATGCCTTGTGTTCAGAGTCTTTTTTATCTTTGTAATTTGTTTTCAAAGATTATTAAAATTCCTTTTTGCCGTTTAAAAAAAGAAGAAGCACATTTTGTATCTAAAACTTGACTTCAAGGATCTTCATCTAATTAACAAAAGAGACCCAAACGTGAAAATTTTGTTGGTAATTTTTTGAAAAATTGAATTTTAAGCAATTAATTCTGTAAAACTTTGCGCATATGCATCCAACTTCGTGTAGAATTATTTTTGGTCTCAAAATTATTGGAAACGGGGTGGGTGCAGCTCTTTTTTCTTTTTATTTATTAGAATCGTCTAGCAACTTAAGTACTTATGGATTACTGTTACTAGGCTTTCTAGAACAGTTTTTTACCGGCCAGTACAGAAAAGTGAGGTGTAATTCCCATTAAGGAGAGTCACCCATTTTAATTACTTGTAGGTCTAGGTGGGTAGGTTATTTTATTGTTTTGTCCCTGACTTGTACGCCAGTTGCACCATTCTCTCTCTCTCTCTCTCTCTCTCTCTCTCTAACCCAGAACACCAGCACTGCACACCCACTTCTACGACCGTCACCAACCTCCGGCGACCACCACCCTACCTGGCCGACCACCAGTTTCCGAAGAAAAAAAGATACAGAGAAAACCGAGCAAAACATATCCCAATTTGAGGCGATACAGAGAAAACCGAGAAAAATAGATCCCAATCAACCAACTGAGAGATGCGAGAATGATCGATTTCACACCCGGAATGCTAACACTTTTTGCAACCTAATCCGAAATTTCCGAGATTGAAAAATTCGCACCCTGTGAATTTGTGCGAATTTTTTCAAAATACACTACCATCACTTGGTTCTGTTCTTATACGTGTAAAATCAAGCATTCACAAGCAATGGCAACTCATATTAAGAAGGAAACACAAAAAAAAAGAAGCAATTAGCCTAGAAATTCTAAACCAGTTTACTCATCATATTATTTACTCCTTAGTTAAGGATACTAACACACTAATAGTAAATATAAATTCCAATCGACAGATCGTGGACTTAAAAATGCAAAAAGGATCAACTTCACACCCCAAACACTGTTGTTCTGCGTAACCTAAAGCAAAATTTCAGAAGATAAAAAAATTCGCACCCTACAAATCCCTGCGAATTTTTGCAAAATACATTTTTAATGATTCCTTTGCCTTATTTTTTAAAATTCGCAATGATATAGTTCCGTTATATATATATATATACCTTGTTTGGAGAAATTCGCAGTGACAATCTGAGATTTTCGGAGAAATTCGCACCAAAAAATTCGCACTCAAATTGCAGAGGATAGAAAAACAGCAGGTGAGCAATTTGAAATTGAAATCGACCGATGCCCTTACGGATTTGAACACTGCGAATTTGTATTCGTGATTATGCGAATTTCTATTCTTCTTCTTCTTCATCATCGGCGCAGCGGTAGCTGAACTTGGAACCTCCCATTTTGAAACTGAATCAGAAGATCACCCAAGAAAAAATAGGTATTACTTGATTTTTCTTTGTATTTTGGAATTTGAGATGAGAGAATAAACACACTTTCTTTTCTTTTTCTCGCTTGTAGTGCTAATTGATGGAGTGCAGACCAATTTGGAAAATGGAGTAGTAGTTTGGAGAGAGAGAGAGAGAGAGAGAGTGGGTAGAGATGAGACAATTGCTAAAGGAAAATGGAGTACTCCCGTTCTTACACTGTGTGGGTTTCTAACTTCTTTTTTTTTTTTTCCGTTGCAATCTCACACTCACAAAAAGAAACACATGTGTACCATTCACAAATCCCAATGGAAGAGGTTGAACGAATGGGAGGGTGACACATGTCATGGAGGGGTTCAAATGGGAGGGTTACATTGTGTTTCTTCTCACGTGCTTACACCGTACCGTGTCTTTTAGTGGAGCGGGGTAATTTTGGTAGGAACTTCCTCACTTACCTTGGTGGGAAGTTTTGTAACTGGACTGGACCTAGAAGGAATTAAGTCTATTTTTTTGTACCGGCCCGTACATAGCCCTTTCTAGAATGTACACAGATGGGCCTGAGAGAGTAGACTCGAAAACCTGCAACCGAGCTTAAGCTTGTTGGACTGGAATCTGCGATGGGTTGAAGTGGTTTTTTTTGGATGGGCTGGGTTATGGTTGGACATGGAGCATTTCCATTGAGGCATTGACTCCTCATGCTGATACTCCCCCATGCTCTGTTCTAAAAAGAAAGTCCGGTCCACAAAACGAAGACTCCAAATTGAAATTTCTCTTCGCTAATTAAAAGAATTCATCGATATTTACTACATAGTTCGTAAAAAAAAAAAATCAATTTTTTTTAATAAACCCGACATCTAAAAAAATCTCAATAACAAAAAAAAAAAAAAATGCGCATCTGTTATATGACAATCAGCACACAAAAACATGTTTTTTTTTGGTATTTACACACAAATCATGTTAGAATAGGCATCCAGCATGATTCAGTAAAATATAGAGGGAAGGGTTTTGTTTCAAGTTGAGAGAATGTGAATCAGAGGATATGAAATTGTGTAATTTCACTTGCCAATAATTGGGGACCTAAAAATTCACAAAAAGAAAAAAAAAAAATTGATCCGATATTGGCACAAAATTATTTCACCCGAAGGAATATGACCCTATGAAGCACAGATAACAAAACTCCAGTGACTTTACTCCACTCGATAGGATACCGATACGTCTTTAAAAATTATACTCCCTCCGTCCCATATTGCTCTCCCCTTTTGGGAAAGCGTGCATTTTGCACGCAAAAATTTAATGTATTACCTTTCATTTTAAAAAAAATTTTTTTACACCAATTTAAAGATCTCATCGAGTAGAAAAAATTGGTGTAATTTTTTTTTAAAAATAATTCTCATAAACACATCATTTTTTGTGTGGAAAATGCACGCTTTCCCAAAAGGGGAGAGCAATATGGGACGGAGGGAGTACTCCACATCCTTACAGTTAGTTTTTTTTATTTTTTGTTTTCTTTGATAACTGGCTATTCGGGTCAGCTTGCGCACCATGACTAATTTTAGGTACCTGAAGTTAACAACCGGACAAACTTCCAGTGACTTCACGATTTGAAATGTTTGACCTCCGTGGAAATGGAACATGCAATGTGTGAACTCATGAAGGAGCATTAATTAGTACATTTTGGAAGTTCGTGCCACTTTTCAAATGATTATATCTTACGACATTAATTAGTTCATTTTGGGAGTTCGTACCACTTTTCAAATGATTATATCTTATAACTTATAATGTTTTATGTAATTTTAAAAATATTTTCTTATAGAACTAATCGAGATTTATCAAACAAGATCTATATTGGACATATAATTACTTATTAATTTAAAGATATCACTAATTTTTCATCCAGTTACAACAGAACGAGGGACAAACAAATCCGGACGGAGAGAGTATTTCCTTTTTAGGCCCTAGCGGCGTACGATCTTCGGAGTGCGGACTTTGTTTTTGTTCCGTTGTGATACCTTGTGCTTAGGATCTATTTAATCTTTGTAATCTGTTTTCAAAGATTAATAAATTTTTATTTTGTTCAAAAAAAAGAAGATGTAAGATAGATTAAAAAAAGAGAGTAAAATCCAGGGTATGATGTATATAAGATATATAATATGTTTGCGAGTCTCTCTATCTGTGGGTGAGAGAGAGAGAGAGAGAGAGAGAGAGAGAGAGAGAGATTTTGCCCCACCTGCAACTACCAAAGTAAACTTGCAGTAATATCGATGTTCCCTAGGTCGACTCAAATGGATGTGTCTGGTCCTGGAGTTACATTTCTCTCTCTTAGTGTTAATCAATTGACTTATGTTTGAAATTTTGTCTATATATATATATATATATATATAAGAAAAGAGAATCCTATAGGGGCTCCCTTACATAAGCCTTATGTAAGAGATTTGTCATTCGAGATTGAATTTCAATGATCCGAGACGATCCGAACCGTTAGATGTGTTTAAAAGATGTTTTTAAGGTCCAACGCGAGGATTCGTAAAAAAAAAATATCCGGAAGGGCTTGATCCGATCAGTTTTTGAAAAAAACGCTATGTATAACGTTTTTATCGAAAAATGCTCGGATCAAGCCCTTGTTTTGTTTTTACGAATCCTCGCGTTGGACCTTAAAAACACATTCTAAACGCATCTAACAGTTCGGATTGTCGAAATTCAATCTCGAACGAAAAATCCCTTACATAAGCTACGTAAGGGAGCCCCTATAGGATCCTCTCTCATATACCCTATATATATACATACATATATATATGTATATATATATATATTGTACATATTTATGTATGTATATGTAATTAATTATATACGAATATATACACCGCATGTACTATATTTGCAGTTTGCATACCCGTTAAAATAAGTTCAGTCGTATTCTAGAAGAATCCCAGACATATCCTCAAGTATCCTCGCGTATCCAAAACATACTCGAAATTAAAAACATTTAATTTAAATATAAGATACTTATTTTAAATATCCAATACATATCTCGGCATGTCAATATCCGATACCCATACGCGACTAACTTTGGAGTATCCGTGCTTTATATAGTATGGACCTAATACATCAAAGTCCAAAGAAAAAATATGAATTCGATGATTGCTGTAAAAACCAAAAGGAAGAATACAAATAAAATGACAATGAAAATCAAGCCAAGAGGCAAACCACACAGAAATTCATGTAACTTCGTTTTTATTGAATAATAAAAGGAAATTATTTTTGTTAATGCCAAAACTTTAGCCCATAAAAATATTTCACTTTGTACATGGTACAAGAAAACCACACAAATACAATAAAACATGGTACAAGAAAAGTAGGCCAAGAGACAAACCACACAAATACAAGCATTTTATGCATGAAAGATATGGCATTGCCAAAAAGAGATTTGGCGTTATCATCGCCCTTATTAAAAAATCTTATTTGCTTAGCAGAAAATGAACAAATGGGTAGATCTGGTGGAGGCGGCGGCAAAGAAGTCGACAATGTGGGCCCGTCCTCAACAACAAAAGCAGTCGCTAGGCCCCACGTCAAATGTGTATCAAAGTGACAATGCATTAACCATACACCTGCACTTGCCATCACAATTGTCAAAACCTATGAATAAGTACCCATTTTGCAACCCATACATGTTATTCTTATAATGTTAACTACCAATTTGTTTCACTTTACTTATTTTCTTGTACTATGAGTGTGCGTGTGTTTTTTTTTTTTTATCGACAAAAAAGATTTCATAGAGTCGGTTCAAGAGTTGGTGACAAGATGCTAAACGTATAGTGTGTTAGTGTCTGGAGAGGCTATATTTATACATACCATGTGCACAATTGTAATCACTAAGAAAGATCAATACTAGAATAAGAATTTTTCTTTTATCTGTTATATTATTTATGGTATCAGAGCACGATAAACAGTAACGAGTTCATATCTTTGTCAATGGCTTCAATTCATTTGCATCTTCTTCTATGATTCTACCTCAAGATCTGTCTCTTCCCATCCCGAATGTCTCATATTTGATTAGAACCAAACTAGATTCTTAATGGACTACCAGAAGACTGTAGGCCATGTTCATTTGCACGCCGTCAGTACCCATTTTTGCATAAGGCGTCGGTACCTATGATTTACTGGAAGACGAATGAGGACAAAAGTCCTTTATTACGTAACACCTTTTTTTTTCCTGACTTTTCTGACACTGGTAAAGAAACCATGTATGGAGAAACTGAACAAGGTTTTCACAAAAAGGGTCTCCAAATCGGTTTTTGAAGACCAAACGAACACGGTCATAATGCCTTTAAACCAAAATCCGCACTGGAACAGGAGGAATTACTATGACACAACTCTTTTTCATCTCATCTTCTCTGTCATGAAGCATTATATGTGGAAGCTAAGATTAATTCACAATGCTCAATGGAACGAGGTCGTGATTTTCATGGAAGGAATTTTTGTAAAAGAGGTCCAAATCAACAATATTGGCCAAACATTAGTCCTACAATATCATCTACATGGTATGTTGATTCTGTTGCAACTAATCACATTACCAATGATATTTCTCACAACGGGAAATTGCTCTTCCTATTCATCACACAGGTAAAGACATTCTTCCTACTCGTTCGTCATGGTTTTTTGTAGCTCAACAATGGTCTTCAGGTACCTTTTTCAAACTCTAAAACCTACTCTCTATCCATCAAATAGCATTAGATAATAACTGTGTCTTTTGAGTTTGGCTCTTGCCTTGTTCAATGTTCAAGATAAGGTCTCTAGTGATCTAGCCATGATACACTATTTCAGGGGCCACTTCTTTTGAATTCTCAAAGAGCAAACAAAATTGTGACATCCCAAAATAGAATACCAAGTAAACAAAATGGAACGGAGGTTCAAGCTTCAATTCTCACCCCAAGCAGTTTATCTTTTAAGTTTTAATGCTATATGATTTCCTTTACCTTTGAAGGAGGAGGTGTCTTGGGGTGTCACTTATTGCAAGGGGAGTCTGTTAGTGGTACTATTTTAAAGCTGGTGTTTGCCGCTTCCATTTATCATCTTTGGGGTGAGCGAAATAACAGAATTTTCAAGCAACATGGCGTGGGGTGGTGTGTTTTTTTTTTTTTTATCAAATTGTGGAAAGTGTTCGCGCCTGTTTGTGTGGTTGACGTTGTATTGAGCAGTCTATGGCGAATGTCTTGATCATGGATACTTGGAGGGTTCCTCCATTTGTGTGAAGATCTATGTAAAAAATAGTTAGATTCTTTTCTTTTTTGTCCAATTGGGGCGGTGCTTTTGCGTGTTAGTCTGATTGTTTGAGTTCAAGAGTATACCCTTTCTCTGTTCTCCCTTTTGGTGGTTAATACATCTTAACATTCGCTTAAAAAAAAAAAAAATGGAACCGAGGGATTACTTTATAAAATAAATTAATATATATGGAAATTAAACTGGTGTAAAAATCCAATAGCGAAAACGTACCTGGATTATTTGCCGTAAATCTAATGACGACCCATCCTCCAACGGGCACTCCGATGGTATTGCGTTTTTGTGGATTGATGAGATTAAACATTTTTGGCCCCATTACGTCATCGTAATTGCCAAACCCTTGGGCCAAAACATAAAAATTATACCCGTGCAAATGAAGTGGGTGGTTTTCAATATGCCACAATGCCGTGTTCTGAAACACTATCTGAACCGTAGAATTAAACTTCAATTTCGTAACTTTTGTTGACCTTGGCGTCATCATGAGCGACATATTCAAATTGTTGCTATTATTCGTGTAGTCAAACACCAATGGTGGATGATCAGGAAAATCGGTTGTGTAGATCCCAGCCGTCATATTGTAGAAAGACGCTTCTAACATTGATAACTTGGTTGGGAGCTCGAAGGATTCATTGTTCATGCTTGCAGAAAATTGTACCCTTAAAGTAGTATTACAAGTATTGTTCGCTCCGCAAGGGACGAAGCCCAAGCCTTCCGTCACAAACATGTGTTTGTCGATTTTGAGAGGGACTGGAGCCCAATGAGGCCCATTCAAAAGACTTGTAAGGTTTGAATAGAATTTGAAGGCCGTCGGAGTGTCATTGAAAGCAGGTAGGGTTGGCATAAGTGGGCTTGATGATGTGGCATTTTCATACATAATGATTCCGGTGGTGGTTGTGTTATCAAATACCAATCCCAAGCTATCGTACGCATGTACTGCCATGTAATAAGAGGCTAGTGGTTGGTCGGCGGTGAGTACTACATCGACGGTCTGACCTGGTGCTATGACGACAATGTCACTGACCATAGGGTTGGTGTAACTGGCATCGACGGCGACGACTGTCATTGTGTGATTCGCTATCTTAAAGAAGAGTTGGTTATTGAGCGCAACATTGATGATACGCAAGAGGTATGTTTCTCCTTGTATAACCTTCAACTTGTATGTGCCTAAACAGAGAAAAATCTCCATATGTTTAAAATGTGAGGGGTTCTTGTAAAATCAATATCTGTATTTTAACTGTTATGCGGAAAACAGATATAATAGGATCTTGAATTCAACACATCTAAAGAACAATAAATTAACGTACCTTTGTCGGCCATTGAGATTAGAGATCAAGAACAAACCCTTACACCTTAATTCTTGGCTCACCTTCTTCTCTCTGTCTCTAACATTCTAGAATACCCAGTAACTTTAATTGATGGAAAAATCGTATATAGAAGGGGAGGGTATTCTATCCTTTTATAGAGGAGAGGAGAGACCTTTTATAGAGGAGAGGAGAGAGCCTTAGAGATAATTATAAAAGACTCCTAATCCATCAATGACTCTTTTATGTAAAATATTTCCCAAACAAACTCTAATTGGTTATAATGACGAACCTTATCTTTTATTGGCTTATATGATATTGGAGTCCCAATTGTAACAAACATACATAAAACGTGGAGTCTAAGTGGGATACAAAAACGTGAGTTTAACATTCTCCCACTTGGCCCATTAAGCCAATTGAGATGCAAAGTGTAATTTTTCAAAATATGCAATTTTGTTGTAACGACTCGAGTGGGCTCCAAACAAAAAAACTTAGACACGTGATCACGAATTTTAAATTACCCAATAGGTTCAAACGAATTAGAACTTTAATACTGTGATTAATTCAAACCACCAATGTGAGTCATAGCGGTTGTATAACACCATGTTATATTCCCTTCTATGCACCACACCATTGATAACCTTCACTAACCAAGTCTTTAATAGGAAAATATCATTATTTAGGCTTCAATGCCTAAAAGCCCCAATAATTTGTCTTGTCAAGACATTTCTTGTTGTATAACATCCAACATAATATGCGCACGCATAATTGGAAACAGGAAAATCAAAAACAAATTAACTATAATGTACGCAAAAAATAGTGTCATGCACAATAACCACTCAATCAAGGGTTGTCAAAAGACACTTCCTGACAACATGTTATAATTAGTCTTTGACGGCAATCCCTCCGTTCATGGATCCACAATCATAAGAGTGGTACTCAATTTAGAATTGACACTTGTTTCTGGACTCGTTCTCTAATAACCAAGTACGTTACTTCCATGTGCTTGGAATCACTAAAATACTTGACATTCTTACAGAATAAAATACAGCGGAATTATTACCATAGATCTTCATTCGGTCTGGCAAGTGAGTCGACAACACCAAGACCAAAGATGAAGTTCCGCAATCATAAACATGACATGTGGCCTCAAAGTATGCCACAAACTCGGTCTCCATTATGTATGAAGCAGTAAGGGAATGCTTCACACCTTTTGTGAGATTGCTCCACAATCCAACAGAAAGAAAAATAAACGATAATATTTACTTGTTGCTATCAAGACAACCAACAAAATTTAAATTCGAGTATCCGATTTTCTAAGTGAGCATATAGTCCTCTAACATTCTGTTTTTTATAACTATCTTCACTGCATTCTAATGTTCCATTCTAGCGCAAGTCTAGGCATACATCAAAACTCCCTAAAATCATTCATATGCTTTCTTTCCTAGTCTTACTTAAAGTACTAGCTTTCACTTAATTTATCACCCTTTAACATGGGTGCATCATTGACTGAGCAACACTGCATAAATCGCTCTAGAACTCGATCGATATACCCTTTCTAAGATAGTTGTAGCAATATTTTCTGAGATCGATCCCTAAAGATCTCTATGCCAAAACATAAGATATCTCACACATATCAACCACCTTAAAGTTCTGAGCGATATATTCCTTGATTTCATACAACAAACCAGGATTACTGCTAGCTAACAGAAGGTCACCCTTATATAGATTCATAAAATTAAACTTACTCCCACTGACCTTCAGATATCCTTAAATCAGAAGGAGGTAAGGGTATCATTAAACCTTAAAAATCATTGGATGGAAGCTTGTTTAAAACCATATATAGTTTTCTTTAATCTGCAAGCCAAATACTGTTTTTCTTTTATTTGCAAATTCCTCTAGATCTTCATGTAAACTTTGTCATCCAAACTACCAATTAGAAAAGCGATTTTCACATCAATCTAATGTAACTTCAAGTCATAATGAATTACAAGAGCCATGATAATCCTAAAAGAATCATTCTTAGTCATGGCTTGTGAAAAGATACCGGGTTTTTCCTTCACCCCAATATCAAAACCAGGTTATTGTAGACACACCACATATATATCAGTAATGGCAGACGTTTTTTCCTTCTGAGATCTCCTCAGAACTGCCAATTGTGGAAGTTCTACATTATTTCAATGGCGATATCATCATGGAGTGGTAAACCAATTGTATTATGTTAAAGAGCAACAACTTCTCGATAAGGAAGAACTATTGGGACATCATCCCTCCCATCATCGAGATTCACCGTACTTTGCTTTTCACTTCTACTAATTCCACCATTCTCTAAGAATCTGGCTTTTCTCGGTTTCATTATCCTCGTACTATGGTTAGAATAGTAAAATTTGTACCCTTCAGAATTTTTCTGGATAACAAATGAAATATCCAAAATCGTTCTAGGATCCATTTTCTTCTCTTGTGGATTATATATTCTAGCTTTCGTTGGACAACCCTAAACATGTAAATGTCTTAAACTGGGCTTCCTACTAATTCACAACTCACAAGAAATAGTTGGAATTACCTTACTAAGAGTCCTATTTAAGAGATACATAGCGGTCTTTACTGGAAGACTCCACAAGAATATAGGTACATTTGTAGAACTCATTATACTTCTAACCATATCCATAAGTGTCCAATTACGCTTCTCAGTAACACCGTTCTACTGTGGCGTCCAACATTGTGTATTGAGCACGAATGCCTCGCTTTTCTATTAGTTTAGCAAATATGCTAGGATTTTGGCTTGACTCGTCATATTTGCTATAAAACTCACCACTTCTATCTCACCACACTAATTTTGACCTTTCTATCTAATTGTCTCTCAACCTCAGTAATGCACATCTCAAGGATGTCAATGGCTTGAGACTTTCTTGAATTAGATACACATATCCATAATATGAGAAGTCTTCTATAGAGGTGCTAAAATATGTGCCCAACAAAATAAGAAATAAATTTTTTGCAAATGTTAGTGTAAATTATCTTAAGAAGCTCACTATTACTTGTGACACCTTTCATTGTGTGCTTGATTTGCTTTCCTTTAATGCAATCCACACAAATTTTAAAATTAGTGAAGTTTAGGTCTTCTAAAATTAGATCTTCATCAATTTTCTAATTCTATCCTTGGAGATATGCCCCAATCTATGCCACAAGGGTGAGGACCTTTTATTTATTTTCCTCTTTCCTTTATAGCTTCTTAAGTCACAGCTAGTGCCGTGTGAAATCCTTCCTCCCCCAATCTCACTTCCTCCCTAACAAAAATATTAGCTAGTTCATTCAAAAGGTAAAATTTTGAATCCACCAAACTAAGGTGGAAGTGAGTTGAGTATGAACTGCACGAGGAAAGACTATTCACTTGCATCCTTAAAGTTTCTAGCTTTGCAGCTTTGTCAGTCATTTTGAGAATGTTATCCAAAAATTCTGTACTACTATCATATTTCATAGTAGTCTAGTCAACCGAAAGAGTTGTTCATATGGTCAACTTCATGAACATGAGGCTAGTTTGTTCAATCTTGCCCAAACTGAAATGGCTAACTTGTTTTGTGGTACTCTACCTAATTATGTCCACATGCTTTTCAACAAGTAGTGCTAGGCCAAGATCCAATATATCGATACGAATTAATCATGTTCATCACATCTAAGGAGTTTAACCTAATAAGAACTAGAACATTAGACACACAAAACGCAGTAAAGTGGAGATAGTCAGGAAAACAAAATTGGACAATGCTCACGTTAAAACTTTGAGAATTTTAGGATTTATAATGATGAACTATTGATACCACCTTGGTCGTCCCTTGGGAGAAACCTAAGTACATCTATTGTTCACTCCTTAGTTATAATGATGAACTATTGATATCACCTAGCTAGGTCCTCCTTTGGGAGAAACCTAAGTATATCTATTGTTCACTCATTAATTAGGTGCAATATAATCAGCTATGTAGGTCTTTGTAATTTATGCAGTTTAACAAATTATTCATGTTACCTTTGGGTATCCAATCCTAGCCCGTTAAATTACACAAACTACATACCCTACCCAGTTCATAATTATTTAAATGCGACTCTCCTTTGGGCTAGTCTCATTCTCTTAATTATGACTGCAATCGAGAATATCATTGACTTTAATATTAACCCCATTTAACAATTCCTTTTTGTACCTTGAAATTCACAAGTTTTACCAACCTAGGTCACTTTGGTGACTGCTAAATCGGTAACCCCCATGGAACCCCCATGGAAAACAAACTAATCAACGACATTCTCTGTTACATTACTTTTGTCATTTAATTCAATCACCATTAACCAATTATGTGATTGGAGTTTCTATACAATGACAATACTTTATTATTTTATTCGAGTTATGCGGGTGTCATTCCTTAATTCAATCACCAAACTAATAAAATCAACAATATTAGTGTTCCTTTCATGCGATTGAAAAAAAAAATTCAATGACAATTTAGCAATAACTCCTAACACATAGAACAACTACAATGAGCAATCAATCCAGTACGCTGTTAGCATACTAATAATTTCCAATAAGACAGACATGGAAATTAGTGTCATCCAAGTTATGCCATCGTCATTCTTTTATTCAATCACCCTCAATAGTAGATATATTTTCTTTTATGTGATTGATATTCCGTTCAATGACATGTAAATCAAGCACAACGATAAAAAAACTTCATATAATCGACTGCTAAATAAAAAAAAGCTATTCTTTCCATGTGATCAATTTTCTGTTCAATGACATTTAATCTAATCATAACTCTCGCATATAAAGTAAAAAAGGTAACAGAAAACCTCATACAAAATCATATGTGCTTCAAAAACAGTCATGGTAGAAACACAATCTAGCGAAATAGACTAATTACTTTTATCTCTATCGATCACTGACCATATATAATGAAAACAATATCCATACATGAATTAAAAACAAATGTATGTGTTTTTCAGTCCATGAAGCATGATTAAAAAAAACAATAATTTAATCATAACCAAGAGACAATTAATTTATCATAAATTGATTTTACCCAATCATCACGAACACGGTAGCATTAACAGGTAATTACTAGTTACTAAATAATGTGCTTCATCTCCCAGTAACAATCTTGGCAGTTTTAACGAAAAATAGGAGTAAATCTTTTACTGGTATTCATAAACCGTGATATAATAGGATCTTGAATTCAACACATCTCAAGAACAATAAATTAACGCACCTTTGTCGGCCATTGAGATTAGAGATCAAGAACAAACCCCTTAATTAGAACACCTTAATTCTTGGCTCACCTTCTTCTCTCTGTGTCTAACATTCTTGAATACCCAATAAATTTAATTGATTGAAAAACCGTATATAGAACGGGTGGGTAATCTATCCTTTCATAGAGGAGAGGAGAGAGCCTTAGAGATAATTATAAAAGACTCCTACGGACTCTTTTATGTAAAGTATTTCCCAAACAAACTCTAATTGGTTATAATGACGAACCTTATCTTTTATTGGCTTATATGATATTGGAGTCCCAATTGTAACAAACATGCATAAAACGTGGAGTCTTAGTGGGACACAAAAACGTGAGTCTAATAGTTCTTACTTCTTAATCTAGCTAGATGATCACTAAGAAATTTAATTCCCTTCTTTGAGGATAAATGTCACATGTATGGTACACATCACATTTAGTTTACATCTTTGATTTTTTTTTTTCTCACTTTAAACCAAAGTAGTCACTCATCACTTTACAATTTAAAAAAATTGAATTAGATATCACTCACCATCTGATGAGCAATCGTATAGATCACCAGGCTGACCGTTGATGGTGTAAGCATTAGAAATGTTAGGCCCATGGCCGTTGGATTGTGCTTGGTTCTCGATTTCAATAATACTAGCATCCCACCACTCTCCTGCAATCACAATCTTATTAATCATTACTGTTAAATTTGCAAATATTTTTCTTGCAATCTCAAGTTGTTTATTTGAGGTAGAAGCCTGTTATTCAATTAATACTCTCGTTAATTTCAATTCATAAAGAAATACAGATTCTATACATGGAGCAATGCCACAAAGACTCATGAGCACGGATATGTTTGGAATCTTCTGATTCATGTGAACTTGTAATTGTTTTGTAGACCCCACTATACTGAATGGTTAAGGAAACAGCATAATTGTCTGAATCGATGAACACAAATCTGTGCGTGCAGACTTTTTCATTTATAAATTCTAAACATTGGTTACATCTACAACTATGAAAATTGATGGACTTGTTAATTATTATGTGTCAAATATCATGGATTTATAAACTATGAAGCTTGATAGAATTTGATTGGGAATAAATAAAAGGGCTTGGAATGTACGTACCCAAAAGAATTTGGAATTCTTCTAAGGGTTTTGGGAACGAGTATGAGTGACCATTTCTTGGTCGGATGATTAGTGCTCCATGTACAGTTGCGCGAAGCCATTGGGAGTGGGCATGCCACCAAAGGGTGCCTTCTTGACCTGCGATGTCAAATCTATATGTGTATTTATTTCCAGGGAGTATCGGGCATTGAGTTACATATTCAGTCCCATCCGCCCATCCACTCCGAAGCTGGAAAACCCCGTGCCTACAAGAATATCAGGACATTAACTGAAGTTGTTAGCCACAAATTGGGCTAATCTTTTGGCAACCATTTGGCCTAAAAATATTGACCAAAATCGAAAAAAACTCATATGACGACAATAAAAATCCCGAAAGACTAATGTAAATATTTGACCTAAATCTAATAATAATTAAGAGAAAATGGCAAAAAGACGGCGCCAAAAAGTTAGGCTAGGGACGTTAATGCTATTGAACGCGCTTTCTGAGGAAAAAATAGAATAATAATGCAGTTACTATAAACGCCTCATATATTTTGGTGTGTGATTATAAATTCCTTTATATGTTAGAAAAAGTACGTTTTCTACCCCTTTTTTTTTTTTTTTTTTTTGCAAAAAAAAATGTTAGAAAACGTTCTCTCTTTTTTTTTTACCTGATGAACAATTTGAGGGTACTTTTAGCATTTTTCCTCCCAATTTGAGTGTGCGAATTTCGACTAATCCCCAGAAAATTAGCAGCTAAGCGGTTACAAACTCGAGACCTACAAAGAGATAAATTCCTTAAGTCTCAAGCCTTACAGTTATACTTATTTAATAAGAAAAATATTATCGAAGGAAAATGCGTGCACTTGGGGTTGAGCCTAAGTTAGAACTAAATTCATTATTTTGCCTATTTTTTACTTCTCTAAACTTTTGAAAGCTGTGCGTCATTTTTCGTTTTTTCGATTCGTCTTGTGTGGGGAATCTACAAAGTACCCAATATTATCGAAAGCTAGATAAAGTTTACTAAAAATTTAAAAAGTAGTACCAAATTGGACAAAATTTTTGTTTTGAATGTTTTCAATTTGGATCAATTTCTTTATTTGTTTTTATTTTTCTCGTCCGCATGAATCAACGAAAAAATTAGTTGAGTTAGTCCACTCTAACTCTAACTATTGTTATCTTGTACCGTTTGCACAATAATTAACATATTGTGAAAATGTTTACTAATGTAATATATCATACTACTGAATGCTCGTGCTTAAAGGCATGTCGGAACGGGGCCTATCGCATTTCTCTACTCAAATTACCAGACATCACTACTGCTTTAACATGAACGGGGCCTAACGCATTAATACTTACCAATGAATCGTAACGTTGTAGGGAGATTGATTGAAGACATGAACGAGCAGTGTGTCACCCTCATGAACCTCTATAGTGGGGCCAGGAAATTCTCCATTCACGGCAGTGATGACTTGTTGCTTGCATATCCGACTGATAGTTAAATTTTCCACCTGAAAAAGAAAACAATTTTACTAGAAACATATCGTATTGAACAATCCAAATAATTTTGCATGTATGTATTCATGTACGTGGGTTTAATAGGGTTGGAGAAAATAAAAGTACTATTTTTTAATTTTTTTTGTCATTTGTCATTCCTAATCTATTATATGTGGGAGGGGGAAATATGACTCGATCCCGGGATGCAGTGTGGGACATCCAATGCCTCTACCGGATGAGCTAACCACCAATTGCAAAAAGTGTACATGTGTACTACTCGAGTCGTTCCTTTTTTGTTGGTTTTTTTAACACATTTTCTGGAATAAAAAAGTGTATTCCATGGCTAGTGTAAACAGTGTTCTGAAACTCGTGGGTTCGGTAGCTACTTGCTAAGAAATAAAGTAATGTTTATTTCCTCCACTAAAATTAATATTATATTATATCACACCACGTGTTGGATTTGTTTATTCTTCCACTTTTTTGTTTATAGAGGCCTTTTATTTTAACCAGCACAGTATTTTTTTTTAATGACCAATAGGCCTCTTTTTTTTTTGATGCAGAGCATTAGGACCTGGGGAGGTGCTGCACAGCGTGTTGTGCGGCGGCTTTCGGCGTCACGCCAGCATTGTTTTGACGATCCGAGATGTCCACCACGTAGAGCTCAACGAACACTACAACTCTATAGAAAATCAACGTAATCAGATATTGTTAAGTACCTTATCGGAACGTATATAACTTGAAAAAGTTTGGAACTCACATAACTTGAAACACTGGATGAAAACTATTAAACCCATATTTTTCAAGTTATTTGTGTTCCGATGAAGCACTTAACTATATTCGATCGAGTTAATTTTTGGGAGGGTTGTAGCACTCGACGAGCTCTATGCGGTGGACGTCTCCGATCGTCGGAACAACGCCAGCGCAACACCTCCCTCAAATCCAGAGCGTTAGCTGGTGTGGAACATATTAATAAAAAAATGAGTAATTGCTAGGTGCCGAGTACTCGGCCGGGAAGCTAGAAGGTGCACAGCTGCCCGATTAGCGCCTAGAGAGTTTTAGAATCTTACAAACTTGTCCAAAAAAAATTGGCATGAATTAAACGAGTTCAATTTCAAAATTTTCAATTTATGAAAAAATGTAAAACATTTTCAAGAAAATATATTAGCCAGAAACCCGAAAAAAGATTTAATAGTTATAGACATAAGCTCAAGGGCTTAGTAGGGAAAGTTGAAATTTAAGACACAGACAAATTGTAAGAGAGCAAAAATGAAAAAAATAAAATAGGAGTTAATTGCAATGTATTCGAAAATAAAATACTGTTACTTTGTTACTAACTATTACTAATTGAGGTTGGGCTTTTTTTTTTAAGAATGGTCCCCAATCTATTACCGAAATGTCAATTTCATCCCCAACATAAAAAACGCGTCTATTGCATCCCCAATGTTCGCAATGCACGTTTAATTGGTCCCCAGCCCTGACTCCGTTTGGGGTCACTGTCTAAATGAGGGGCATTCTCATAAAAACCCCATTTCTCCCCATTACCCTCACTCTTTTCCCTCCATCCTCCCACCACCCATCAACACCACCACCACCACCACTCTCTCTTATCCCCTCTCCCAAACCCTAACGTTCACCCCAGCCCCCTTAAACTCCATCGGCACCATCTTCTTCTCCGGCATCGGTAAATCTGTCTTCGTCACCCATCACATCTCTTAAACCTTAGTCTCCCTCTCCAGCAACTTCGCCTTTCTCTCTCGACGCCCTCTACGGCGACATCGGCATCCTAACTAAATCTGGCATCCTCGTCCTGTTCAGCAAGAGCGGTAAGTGAGGCAGTTTTGCCCATTTGATCTGGTGTCGGTAACGTTGATCGTGATTCAGATGGTGTTTGGGGATACGGTGGCAGTGGTGATGATGAGGGCGAGGAGTTTGAGTAATTTGGGAAATCCGGACATAATCAACATCAAATGGGAAATTAATGGGCAATAGACCAAGTGTAGAAGCTCCAAGCAACTGCGGGTGAAAAAGTGTAAACTGAGCAAGAAAAGACAAGGACTTTGGCTAGGCAGCTTACTATTTTTTTTTTTTCATTTTATTCAAGTTCTTTTCACATTTATTATTCTATTTTTGTACAACGGCGGTGGAAACTTCGATGCCGGAGGAATCCAATGATGCTGTTAGGCTGTGGAATTTGAGGACGAGACGAGTTGCGTGTAAGGCTCCGAATGGAAGGAACGATGGCGGTATAGGCGGTGGGGGTTATGGGTTGAACGATAGAGGTACAAAGGGCTATGGAAGAAGAGGTGGCGGTGGTTGTGGGTATTTGGGGGGG